>VZTE01000617.1:77338-172417 GCA_013397775.1 Eulacestoma nigropectus
CGGACTCAACCATCACTTCCCACGGAGAGGGGAAGGGGCCGGCGCTGTGCAGCCGGCGCTCGCCGAGCCCGCAGCCTCTCCGCGCCGCCGGACGGCCCCGCACGGCCCTCGAGCCGGCCGCGGCCCCGGGCGGCTGCTGCCGGCCACCGAAAGGCCTCCGGGGACAGATGGCTTTCCCTGGGCCCGGTGCCCCGCGGCGCGGGGAAGGGTAGTGGCTGTAGGGCTACACCTGCCCGGGAAGCTCCTGCTGCGATTCCGCGGTGCCCTGTCCCCCTGCTCTGCCTGCAGTTCGCCTCCCCCAGCCACATGCAGGGTGCGAGTGGTCTGGGTGCTGGGATCCCTTGTCCTAGGTGAAATTCCCCTCTGCTTTCGTCCCCGCTCGTGAGAGAGGAAGGCTTTCAGGTCTAAAATGTGCCCTGCGTG
This sequence comes from Eulacestoma nigropectus, assembly GCA_013397775.1. NCBI lineage: Eukaryota > Metazoa > Chordata > Aves > Passeriformes > Eulacestoma > Eulacestoma nigropectus. The sequence continues at coordinate 77,762 of VZTE01000617.1, forward strand.
TTCCTTCTAAGTTGTTCATCAGAACAAGCTGTTGTTCCTGAGAGGAAGGAGACAAGCCAATATCTCCTTGCAGAACACTGCTTTGTCTTTATGTTGCCATTCTCGAGAGCTCCTGTTGCCAAGAGGAATTTCTGCCATTAACAATCCTTTCCAAAACTAAAGAAAAGCCAATCAAAATATGACATGGCAGTATGCACACTTCTTCTTATGTGCTTCCCCACCACCACACTGGAGCAGGCAGGGTTGGTTCCTTGAACCCGCGGGAAAGGAAATGGTGACCCAAGGTTGGCCTGTCACAGGTCCCTATGCTCCACAGTTCCAACAAGGGTTTCTATGCCAGGCCTACCTTCACACGGGTGGCAAAAAAGTGCCCAACCCTGACTTTCAATCCTGTCTGAATTGTTACTACCACTGCACCCAGGGCCTGACTCCATAATTAATGCTTACCTATATCCGTAATTAAAACACAAAGGCTCATAGGAAGGAAAGATAGAAACACAAGCCCTTTTGGAAAGGTAGTTTCAAGGTTGTAATTATTCACTTATGATGAGTTTTCTTTCGTGGGGAAATATGCAAAGTTGTTTTCTCATTGTAAGTTGCACGAAGGTGGTGAATGGGCACTGAACGAGGTATGCTGACTTTGTAATAAGCTTGTATTTATGTAAAAACGTTGTGGTTCTCACTCGGAAAAAAAAAAAAAAAATTAAAGAAGGCAGAGCCAGGCAGGCTGCAGAGCCAGGCAGGCTGCAGAGCCAGGCAGGCTGCCGAGCCAGACGTGGCATTGCTGCCATCTCGTGGCAAGCGCTCCCTCCCAGCCAGGCCCGGGCTGCAGCCCTTGCGCTGCCTTTCCCCACAGCTCCCAAGCCCACTGCCCTCCGAACACTTCCCCAGAAGGGATCTGGTCTTAGTTAGCATTCATCCGTATTTTAAGAACACCTCGGGGACTCATTTTTTTTCCATTCGTGAAATTAAAATGATGCTAATACTTGTTAGTACCAGACATCATGTAGCCAAGCTGCTGTGCAGAATTCCCCAGTCAGAGCTGTTCAGGCTCCTCCACTTATCCTTGTCAGAGGACTGGGGGGAATTCAATAAAGATTGTGAGAAAGATGGAAATGGGCACTAAGCTTAAGCTGAGACTCTTTCTTTCTGAAATCCAGCAGTCTGAGGCTCATGTTTTTCAAGTGAGCAATTGTTTGCACTGCATCTGGCCCGATAATTTTTTGTTTTGTTTTGTTGTATTGTCTGTTGAGTTGGGAGAGTTGAAAAGTCATAAATAAACACCATTTATAGCTGCCTGCGTCTAGTTGAAAGCAGTAATGATGGTATCATTTCTTGCTGTGCCGTTTCGGTGAGCACTCTTGAGAAGTTGCTGTTTAATCCTACTCATGGCAGATTCTGCCAAAGCTCCATTATATGATATGTGCCTTCTTGGTCTTGAGTCACACAGTGTAGATTTACTGCATCTGAGGCCTTCTTTTCTTCTGAGGATTTTATGGGCTTCACTGAGCTTTTGGGACCCAATTCCTTCTCTTTTGAGCTATGCAAGTGTTAATTTCTTCCCCTCATAGCACTTGGATAAGGTAAAATAACTAAGCATCACAGTCACTATGACTGGGAAAGATGCCTTCTCTCCTTTCTTACATCCTCTGACAGTAAACCACAGTGCATAAACATTGTCGGCCTTTAGCATGTTACCATTTGTCACCTGAGTTAGTGCCTTACTGAGATAAACAAGACAGCACAGACATCCCCCCCCACCCCCACGAGAAGATTTCAGCCTCTCAACAGACTCAGGCAGCTGTCACAGTGACTTTTACAAACCTCGTATGACGTAATTTTTTTTCTGAAAACCAAAAAAGCCAGAAGATGACTGTGGAACTGAAGCACGGCATTCCAGGAGGAATCTCCACCAACCTGACTTGAGCTCAGTGTGGAACTGCAGCACCTAAACATGGTAATTACAGAACATGATCTAACCTAATGACTGTAATCTCCCTGTTGTATATCAAGTACCTAATGTACTACCATAAAATCCACGAATTTATGAGTTTGAACAGAGGCAATATTTCTCTCTATTCCCTATAGATGGTGTGGGGAGTGTATATGTCAAGACTGTTTGTACTCATCAGGGTGATTTAAAGGTAGCTTGACAGGGATTTATTTTCAATTGAGAGCTTGTCCTTTTGCTCCTCTTTGCCATATAAAACAAAGGTCTGAAAGGTTAGCTTTTCTCTTTTCTTTTAATTTTTTCAGCTTGTTATGTTAATAATATTGAATCCACATTTCCATGTTGTCATGTTATGGGAGGAAGAAGCATCTTTCTGTAAGGCACAAGAATATTTTGTGCCCATCTAAGCAAAACTCCTGATTCAGAACATACCTGAAAATGTACTATATACTTATTAAAAAGGGATGTTTGTGGGAACCCATAACCACAATCTGTACTTGCCACTGGACACAGAAGTCTGTAGCTTTCTGCCAGAAGGTTACTGTGAAGTTCAAAATGTGAAAGCTTAAAAATTCAAAATATTATGTTGGGGAAAAAAAGTCTGTAAGAAGATAAATCTTCAGCAGAACAGAGATTTAGTGTGAGGAAGTCAGAAAGTAGAACAGTGTTCTCCATGAACAACTTCATCCACATGGTTTTTTGTCACATAAGCTCTTTAGTTGTGAGCGAAAACAGAGACCAGAGTTCCAAATAATCTCACCTAGCACATTCTCTTTTCAAGACCTCTGTTTTCAGACTTAAAACATTTAATGATTTCTTTAGTCATAACTAAGGTCCAGTTTTCCAGGCTGGAACAATGAAAAAATATTTTTATGTACATATGTTCCTAACCCAAATTTGTTATATCATAAAGAATAAAAAGGAGGCCATGCCACCCACAGTCTATCTACAGTTAAAAAATTTGTTGCTTGGGCGTAGATTGGACTCCGCTTTCTTTTTGTGGTAATGTTGTGTCCAAACTAGAATCTCTTGTAAGACTTACAATAACGGTGGCATCTGCAATATCAGCTACAATCACATTATTGTTTTATATACTACCAGCACAGGCCAATAAATGTAAGTATCAATAGTCTTCTAAGCTGGAGAAAAAAGGAGAAAAAAGGGAAAAGGTGGTTACAGGCTGTCAGGCAGAACACTTCAAGGGAGTATTGGTCAGCAAAGAGGATATCATGATAGTGTTGTTCAGGAGGCCCCCTGGGGGGCCTGCTCCTGCTCTGCTATATTGTATTCCCCTCTGGAATGCTTAGTTTAGGGGGAACAGTCAGCGAAAGTGCTGGGGAAAATGTAAGTTGCCTGTTTTAAAGTACTCTCAAGTATTCCTTAGCTCCTCAGTGGCAGGCTCTAGCACACTTTCTTTTCAGAGCACCCACACTGATCCCATCTCTCCTTAAGGTGACATTATTAATTGATGTTAGAAAGATGAGACTTCTGAAAGACATTTCTGCCTTTGAGGGAAGGTGGAATTTGTAGGTAGTAGCCTTCAGGTTGCCTGTAGGAGACAACATCAAGATATTTATTTCACTTAGGAGCTTTTTCTCAGAGGTTTAAACATTCTAGCTTTGGAGCGTTAACAGAGGAAAATGGAACTTTGTTGAAGTAGTTCAAGGAAAAAAGATTATTTGTTTTCTAGTTAAGCATAAGAAGATCCTGCAAAGCATGAGGTATGACTATGCAAGGCTCATAATGTGGGGAACAGTAGCCAGGGTAATGGTCTAAACACACAAGTAAGTGAGTATCTTGACAGCGAGTAAAATGTGACAGTGTCAGCAGGCTTTTGAGAATAAAAAGTAGTAACTCCTATCAGATGGGAGAGATACGGAAGAAGCAGAGAGGAGAGGCCAAAAATAGCTCAGAAAACAATCTTTTCTTGGCAGAAATCTCATTGGATATGGGAAGGGCAACACTACATTTGTCAAAGCTGGAAAGATCTTGCTTTCATTGAGACAGGATAGATGTTTGGTTGTGAGGAGGCTTTGGTCATACCTGTCAGGAGGGCTCCACAGCCAAGTGTACTGAGAGTCTCATTACTTCCCTTGAGCTGTCTTACCTAAGAGTGACCACGTTGCTGAATGATGCACGGCTATGCAGCCTCTTAATTATATGCACACATTGACTTATTAAGAAAGTGCTTGGTTTAGAATCTAGTGAACTGCTGTTAACTTGAGCTACCATGACTCTTCTATACTATTTGTTTAAGCATTTGGAAGAGTCATGCTTCAACCTAGCTTCCTTGTGCTAAGTCTTACATCTCATTTAGTCTTGCAACCCAGTTGATTGAAACTAAAGATCTTCTCGTGTGTTAGGAAAAAGACTTAAGTTATATCCTTGACTCGTATTTCGAGCTAACTGTCTGAGAAAGAAAGGTTCAGTGTATAGGAAAGGATAGGCTGTCTGTTTAATTCATGATGCATTGGAGATGATGGCTACATATATATGAGGATATGTCAGAGAGGCAGGCTGAGATTTCAGTTCGGACATAAGGAGACTAGTCTGGAGTAGACTAGTATATCTGTGAGTCATTAGCAAACAGATGGTAGTTGAATTTGTATTTGCTGATGAGATCACACAGCAACAAGGTGTAGAGAGAAGAGAGAAGGAAAACAAGGACAGAAAACCCACAGAGTAATTTGAAGAGTGGATGAGAAGTATGTTCTCAAATATACTACTTTAGTAATCAGGTGAAGAGAGAATTGATGAAGATATGGACATACAGTATTCTAAGAAGAGCTCTATGTTAGGCCCAAGTGGATGAAAATGGTATCTTCCTAAACTTTAGTTTTGGAAGATTGAGGAATTAATAATTTCCTATGGTCCTGAAGAAGGGCAAGATTAAATCAGAGAAAACAAGTTCTTTCAAAGGGATTTCTAAGAGTGTTACAGTAACTAATACTCTTCTCATGTTCTCATTCTCCTTTTATAAAGAATGAGGTGATAGCTAAGTTGAGAGTCAAATGGAGGGAAATGTAGGTAAAATCATACCATTTCTAATATGGCAAAGACTAATCCATAAATAGAGGGGTAAATTGTCAGAAGAGAGGAAACAGGACAAGAGCACAGGTCATGAGAAAAATGGTGAGAAATTATGATACTGATCATGAAAGAAATCGGATGGCTGGGTGAAATAAAGGCATTGAAGCAGCTAGAGGAGTAAAATGAGGCAAACACAGAAGATACTTTTGAATCCATGGTCAGAAAAAAAAAGGTAAAGAGTTAATGGTTAAAGGAGGAAATAAAGAGGGGTAAAGCTAAAGCAAGGGTAATCTTAAGTAGGTCTTTCAAAATTGTCATAAGCACCTCTTCTGGCTAGGGCACTTGAGGTTTTTATTCCTTATTAGATACTGCTCCTAATTGAGGTTTAGACCACTCATATGGTAGTGGAAGCTTCATAAATAGAGAACAAAATATATTGAAATAAAAAATCAAACATGTCAGCAAGAGCAGTTAGTCAAGTGTCTTGCATCTCTTTTTTTCGTCCTTGAGACTGCTTGGTTGGACTTAAATTCTGCCAGGTTGCCAGATGAAAGAGATTTCAAAGATAAAATCAGTCCTTCTATCTTGACATTGAATGTTTGGCTTACCTTTTAGTAGCAGGGTCTTCACAAGAAGTGTTAACAGGCATGAGAGGAAAATGAGGAGAATGCACAGATAACCAGGTGCATGATCATCAGTGCTTTAAAAATAATCACTATCAACAAATTACACTTAGACTCAAAGAATCCTTGACTGAAGTGACTTAATCTCTAGAGATATATTCACTTTGGTAGGTACTCCAAGAAATGAATTTTTATGACTTACACTAACTGAACTTTTGGGTACGCTTCACCCACTCATAAGAAAAGGGTCCTACACTAAAGACAAAGAGGATTTCTGTGGGTTTTTTTATATCAGGAAGATGTTGCTGCAGTTTCCTGAGCTCTGATGGTGGGCTCACTGGATGTGCTAAGCTGGAAGGTAGTAACTGTGACAGTCCCGCTAGAACATCTGAGATACAAATAATCTTGTGAAGTCCATATTTATATTTATTTTCCCAATAGGTGTTGCAGAAATAGCTTCTGCCACAGCTCAAAATATTTCTTCAGAGTAGATGAATTTCACCTATGTACCTCAATCACTGAATTTGTACCTATCCACACTTCGAGGATCTTCTGACTCAGGAGTTCCTTACAGTGAGTGGCCTGTACAGGCCTGCAGAGGGAGACAGTCTATTCAGGTGCTTGCCAGATTTCACAGCCAGTTATCTCCCTGTATTAACTGAAAAATAATTTGATAGTCTGGTTTAAGCAAACTGCATGACAATGTCAGGTTTAAAATTACTTAAATGTCTCTAAACTGTTTCCTTTAAGTGTTTTTTCTTTTATATGTTAATCTGCTTCTAAATCCTACTTCAATCTCATGATGTAGCTGCATTTGGGGTGTGCATATGCAGATACACTGAAATGTTTTCTTCCCCATTTTTGTATACTAACTTTTCAGTAGAGGGGAAAAAAAAAGAGGTTCATCACCCTTTTTTTCAAAGGCAAACAGCCTTGAAGTTACTGCAAAGTAACAGAGTACACAAGAATGCTTATTGCAATTATCCATCAAAGCCTTGCTAGCCTGAGCTAAATGGCAGCCTTTCCGCTGCCTTCAGTGATGACAGGATCATGTCCTGTATGGGTAATAAATCTAGGATTTTGGCTGAGCGGGAAGGAGTTATGAAATCAAAGTATCAGTTGCACTGAAGTTCCAGTTACAATGCAGCATTACTCCCAGCAACTGTGTATAAGAATGGGACAAGAATAACCTGCTGGTGGAATTTTGCACTTGTAAAGGAAGAATTTGATGCCCTCTTTCTGCAGTAGCCCATTACCAATGATATCTCCCTTCACAGGAAAAACCTAAGAGGCCCATCAACAGAATAGAGTCATTAGCAAGTAATCATGTACTCTCATTTCTCTACTCACATACTGACCAAGCTAGATCGGGACCATCTACATCTTTGAAATGCAAACATTGCTAGCATTGACCCATCAGCATAACCTCAATTATCTTCCCAAATATTGGATGGCCTGACACTGGACAGTGATTGGCTTTGCTAATACCATCCAAAGATGGAGTTTGGAGAAAGAGCCTAACTGCTGCTTAAGTAAAGCTGGCAAAATGCCCTTCTGAAGAGAGGCATAATGATATTCATAAATAATTAGATTACGTATCTTCCTGCTTGCTTTAACCAGTCATGATTTTTTTTCATTTGGAAAGAATGCAGAACCATGTTCTACCCTTCATGCATGAAACTAAGAGAGGTCTAGCCTTTTTTACTGAATTAATTTTTTGTACTTTGTCATCTCATTCCCTTCTTGAACAGCATTTTAGCCAGCTGTTCTAAAACAGCGAGTTCCAAGCAGTGATGATCCATCCTCCCTACTTAGTCCTTTATAGTTCATCTGCTTTCTAAGTTGCCATTGCCTTTCCTCTCCCAGCTCCTAAATTAGAGTTCCTCTCTGTCTAAAAAAGATGCGCAAGAGGGGCTTTTCTTCTTGAGAACATCAGAAACCTAGTCTGTCTGCAGGACTTCTACACACTAAGATCAGAATTCACCACAGAAATAACCTGCTTCTCAGATTCACCTTTCCCTGTATGAAGTCTCTATGTCTCTGTTTCTAGGGAGCTTAACTCCCAGACTGCAGGTCTGAAAAAATCAGATGAGTTCTGATTGAATTTAAGATAACATCCTTGTCATTTTTCACATGGACAGATTTCTGATTAAATTAGTTATCAACAATTCTTTGTAGTACACACAAGTCATGTTTACATGGCATTGCCTTAAATCTCTGTATTTTCAGCCCTCCATAATATGGTCGTAAAATGGAGTGAAAGAAGATCAGAACAAGGATTTTCACCAGCATCTATTCTAAGCATGCAATAATTTCATGTCTTCAAATATTTTTTAAGGAAACGACTAAGTAATTGATCAATTTCGAATTTTGTTAATATTTGTGGTGACTATTGTTAGAAAAAAATCAAGAACTGGAAATTCTGGGTGTGGTTGTCTGTGGTCCTTCCTCGTGGGAACATGAGCCTTCTGAAATAGGTAGCATAAGAGTTCTTTGAAGATTTTGGGAAGTAGATCAAAATTCATTTGATAAAAAAAACTTCCCCACATTCTCATGGCAACATCCTGAAATCAGTGTGAAATACATTAGTGTCTGGGAGGGACCTGCCATATCGTAGGGATTCTTAGGTTCATGAGACTGAACTGGATCACTTCATTGCAGGGAGTTATTAAAAAAGTCATTGGAAACTTAATGGAATATTGCCAATTTAGAGTTTGTTGGAAATAGGCGTGCCAGTTTTGAAAGACCTTAATGAAGTGATGTGGTGTGATAATTATTTTTCCCCCACAGGACTTTGGTTCTCAATCATTTATTATTACTTTATTTTCATGTAGAATATTCAGAAGTGGGTGATAAAGGTGTTGGTGTATTCCTAGTTCATAGTATGTGCAGGAGGCATTCATGTTGTTCCAGGTCCCAACATTCAGAGGTTTTACTGCCTCTATATCAACGAAGACATGTAGAGATTAAGACCCATTTTGCCCAATTTTGGGGCCCTAGCTGAGAGACAGCAAGAATTCAGATAGTGTCTGATCATGATCTGCGAGTATGTTCTGTGTTTGCTGTATAGGTAGCTTGCAGGAATTACGTGCTAACATTAGGTGGATGGCCTCGGTCCTCTTGTTAAGTGTATGAGTGACTATCTCTAGTCATCCATACAAAGTGATAGCATGTGCTTTGTCATCTCAGCTGGACTGCTGTGCTTTTCACAGCAGAAAAAAGACCTTGGGAGTTGGGGGGTAAGGTATGATCCCTAGCACAGGAGGAGAGCAATTCCCAGTATCTTTTTTATTTTGCACATACACCAAAGAGTCTGTCAGTCATTGTCTTTTATTCCATTGGCTTTAAAATGCAGTCTATTGCAAAATAAGAAGATGTTGTGTTCTTTTGTGAAATAGGTGATTGGCTTAAGGTTTGCAGTGGAAACAAGGGCACATAATACAGAGTCAGCACTGAATTGATTTGTTTTACTTAAAGCTTCTGGGGCAGATTTTCAAAGGCACCAGGGAGTTAGGAGCCAAACCTCCTTTGGTGTTGTTCAGTGCATGTTCAGCATCTAGCTGCCTATTTCTTCTTTTAAATTTTTCTCTAAGTAGCAGTAAGTGGTTGAATTGTAATGGATAAACCAACAAAAAAACCCTACAATCTGTCTTTTTCTGACTATTAAAAAGATACTCCTTTGAAGAATAAAGTTTTTAAAACAGAAAAAGAAATATCAGTGGACCTCTCATCACTGTGGGCTCTATTCTTGCCTTAAAGCACTCACAGAACCTGCATTAATATTGGGAATTATTCAGACATATAAAGGGTATGTTGATAATATATTCTTGCAGTTGCTTGGAATAGGTCTCTGTGAGAATCAGGCTGCAGGTGGGGTTTCCGTATGTTACACCTTTAATCACAAGACTCAGCTTTTTAAGGAAAATTCTGTTTATTACAAGTGTAGTCCTTTTCTTATAGGTGTTTGTGGTAGGTTGAAACCTCTCTGGCTGAGTGCCACAGGCCGGCCTCCTCAAGAGCCACAACAGCAGAGGTCTGGATGCAGCATCACACAGCTCACACGCTCTGATGATCTCTCTTATCCTTCACCAAAAAAAAGCTACAGGGCTCTGTACTGGTTTGAAAGCAAACCAGTGAGAGACTCCAAGTCAGAAATACAATTTAACAGGAAAAATAAAAGAAATACAATAGTACAAAAAGAGGAACCACTGACAGAGTCAGAATACAACCTGACACCCTGTTGGTAGCAGTCCGATTAAACGGTGCCTGCAGTCTTCTGGAATGATGGTTCCGAAGAAGCAGGGATCCTGTGGAAGGGTCTGGTCTTCCTCAGAAGGTCCAGTGGTGGCCATGTAGCTCTTGTCCTCTGGGAATCCAGGAAGTAAGGGCTGACTGACTCTGGTGTTCCAAATCTCCAAGTATATACAGATGGGAACGCTTAGTTCCTCCTCCTGGGTGGAGCATCTCACAGTGGGATGGTGAGTCATGAGGCAAGGCAGTGATGGGCCCATTAACAGAAGATATCCCCCTGGAGGGAGGATGGGTCATGGAAGAGATAAGAAACACTGTCCCACCTGGTTTCAACAACTGGCCCATTAACAGGAGATATCCCCAGAGTTTATCAGGGATGAGTCATGCAGGAGGTGGGGAACACTGTCCCACCATTTTTTTTTAACAGCTTATGAAGATGGTGATAGAATACATACTTTTGGGCACATCTTACATTGTAACCAGGACAGGCTCCTATCCCAGCCTTGAAAGGGCAGCTTCCACTTCCCCACTGCTATCACCAAACAGTAACTACAGCAGAATGCATTGTCACTAAAGATAAATTAAGTGAACTCTTACATTCAGATTTCACAGCCGGACCAAACCTCAAGGGCATGCAACCTGAACAACACCAATAATGACCTGAGATCTGACTTTAGGGTACAGCTGCCTTTCTCACTAAAAAGGCAATGTTTGTGCAGTTAGCCGTACAGGGCAGGATACCACAGTACCAGTTCTGCACGCCTGATTCTGAAAAGACATGGTCCCTTGCACTGCTTGTGGAGGTTTGCCTCAGCTCTGTGTGTCCAATTTAGAGGCAGCATCACCTGTTACGGTCAATTTTGATGATTACCTGTATTTTAAAATTATGATAATATTTTGATCCCTATTCAAAAGTAATTGATCAAAATTGATTTGTTTTCTTTGATTTTGTTAATACATAGTTCTGTAGACTACTTTTTAATGTGTATTTTCTCAGATCCATCTTGCTTACACTGTGGGCCATCCATTCTCAAACAATCTGGTCACCTTTGGAGCAGACACATTTTTATATAACCTGGTCATCTGTGGACTATCCTGGTGGGCATGGGTTTTTTTCAGATATGGACTAACATTCTTCTAAGACACTGCACCTGAGTGATGGGGTTTTCCAATCATGATTCCAGGGAGCCTTAATATATTCATGCCGGCCTATATTCTTACTTTAAAATTTCAAGAATTCTTAGAGTTTGTAGAATTTCAAGTTGCCTAATAATTTTGTGCATCTTCAGTAATTTTCTCACTTCTTGCTATTAATATCTCAAAAACCTACCCAAATATGGCAATGTTTACAGTAATTAACAAAAAATTTTCCTTCAATTTTTTTGATTCTCTTCAATCTGCAAAGGACCCCCTCTCTATAACATCTATTCTAGATATTTCTCATATACTTGGAAAATGCAGCTACTTCCACAGTGGTGACCAAAAGGCTGGAGCATCTGCAACAAGGCTGGAGAGGAACTTTTGACAAGAAAATGTAGTGGTAGGACAAGAGGGAATAGCTTCAAACTGAAAGACAGTACATTTAGATTAGACATTGGGAAGAAATTCTTTCCTGTGAGGGCAGTGAGGCTCTGGAACAAGTTTCCCAGAGAAGTTGTAGATGACCCTGAAAGATGTAGATCCCTGAAAGTGTTCAAGACCAGGACGGATGGAACTCTGAGCAACCTGGTCTAGCAGAAGCTGTCCCTGCCTATGGCAGGGTGGTTGGATCTAGGTGACTTTTAAGGTCCCTTCTGTCCAAAACCATTCTATGATTCTAGGAGTGAATGCATTTCTGACCATAACATTTCCTGGACAGCACCAACTGTTCTAGGCAGAGGTGTGAGTCTGAGTATGTTTATTTGAACCATGAGAGGAATGGTAGTTCTTTGATGTCGATCAGTTCTATAGTGGAAACTTATGCATACTCTGATATCACAAAGAGCTCTACAAAGGTTATGCAAGGTTTTGATAGCCGAAGTATTCAGATAGATTCTTCTTATATTTCATAGAATCATCAATGTTGGAAAAGACCCTAAAGATCATAAAGTCCAAATGTAAACCTAACACTGCCAAATCCTTGTCTCTAACACCATGTCTACAAATTGGTTTCTGAACAGTTTAACTTCAAACAAACACAGTGTGCCCAAAACAAAAAGAACGCACAAACAAGCACCATAATTATGTTGTGAATTGAATTTGATCATTATTTCTTAAAATGTAAGATGTGTTTGCTTTTTCCCACAGGCTTTCCCTGAATCCTCTTATACAAAGAAAACAGAGTCACTGTTTCTGAGCTACAGAAATACCTTCTGTATTCAGCTGAGGTTTTATTGATTATTAAATCAAGGTGATCTATATTGTTATCTGTCACAAGTGACTCACAGCTGTGTACCTTTATCAATTTTTCCTATCCTAAACAAAATTAGCAATTAGCTTTTTGGATTTTTTTAATTTTGATTTTATTAAGGAGAATTTGTTGTTATTCAATGGCATTGACTCTGCAAGACAGGTCTGAGTCATGGGGAATGGGACTAAAGGATACTTGGCTGTATTCATAGGGCTATTTATAGTATTTTTGTGATTTCCACAAGTTACTGTAAAGTCTAAGTTCCATTTTGATGTCTGCTTTATATGTAAAGATATGCAAATACTGTGTTTACAAAGTCCACCAGCTTTCATCTGTTTATATACTAAGACTGCTTCATTCAGGTACATTAGTCTCCCTAGAATTGCAGCTATATCTGATACATCAGTTTGAAGTTCTTCTGTTTGGAATAGCATCCTGATTTAAAAGTGTAGAATAAATGACCTTTTCTTACAATCCCTCCACTAAGAAATATGAATGTGGAGATCTACACTTTTTCTGGCATAGAAAAAGGCATAGATCTCATCTGGAGAACAGGAGATGATTTGTGTACTGTGAAAGCACAGTTTGCTTTAAATGTCTGTGAAACAATGTGCAGTCAAGGACAGAGTTTTACCCACCCTGAAGATCTGGGACAGCTTATTAGTTTTTACACATCTATAAACATAATTACTAAAAATTGCACTTGGGGTTGGGCTTGAGCATTTTTCTGTGTCAGAAATCTGTATTTGAAAATGGTAGTGTTGTGTGCCTAAATTATGCTTAGCATTATGTACCTAAAGTTTCTGTGGATTTCATTTCTGTTCCCATGAGCTCTGTGTGCAGATAAGAAGCAGTAAGCACCTTCATGAAATTGTGATATTGTGTCTTCTGGTATAAATTGAGGGCGATGCAGTTCAGATCAATGGAGTTGTTAAGGGAATTTATTTCATAGCCTTTTCCAGTTGATACAGCAAGAAAATACCTCAAAAATATGTCATTTCCCTTATGCTCTAATTCTAAGAAAAATCAGCAACCCTTCTGATCCATTTTTGTTTCCCAAGCTGCTTCTATGAGCAATGCAGGGACAAGAATTTTAGGCGACAGAAATTGAAAAATCAAGTCCATTGATTTTTCAGGGACAGTGCTAATTTATGTGACTTGCATATTCCTATCCCAAAACACATAGACTGGAAAAAATTTTCCTGTCCCTTGCCAGTAGCTTTATAAATGCATGTCTCACTGTACTGCTGTCATTTAATTCCTATGCACCTAAAATTTAGCATGATACAAAACATTCATTTCTTATATGCAAAAGGCATCAGCTCCTTTATGTCTAGCTCTGACTGCTCTTGAATGAGATGTTCACCAGTTCTCCATTCTTGAAAGCACTTAAGCACTTGCTTATTTTTGCAGGAGTGTCATTCATGATGTTTGCGTATTAGCGCTGAAGTGTTTGCAAGAATGGAAGTAAGAAGAATGTCTGAGACAAAGTTTAAAAGGTGGAAATTGCATTGGAAGAACACAGGCAACTCAAACAGCCAGATATTCTGTAATAATAATAATTTTGCTAGGTTTGCTCCAAAAGCATGAAAATAAGGAAAATACCCCACTATAAATTCACGTTTCTTCTGGAGTTGTGTCCCCTTTGAAGTAATTATTGAATACACCTGGGTTATGTTGGAATAGCATTGAAAGCCAAGTTCCTCTGTTAGACTGAGGTCTCAGAAAACTTACTATGTGAGTTACACACGTTATAATATTCCACTGGGTTTGACTCCCTCTAGTACAGAGAGATCAGGGTTGAAGCTCCATTGCTCTGGGGGCACACTTTGTTGATAAGGCCCCCCCAAGCTATTGTCATTATTTTTTATCAGCCATTTAAGACCTTAACTACTGAAATGAACAAATCTGACTACTAATCTTATTTACTCTTTCTTAAATTTTCTAAAAAAATTCCCAACCCAAACTTTCCAAACTGATTATGTATTTGTGGTGCTTGGCACCTAACCAGCATCAAACTGCCACAGTCATTAAAGTGTAATCCAAATTGGTGCTTAAATTGCCATGTTAGCACGATTAACTCATGTCCCTCTTAGTAGCTGGACCTTGCAGAGAGGCTTAGCAGGATCTCTCTCCTCTGAGCACGTCTCTCACCCTGTGTATTGCACCTTGGCAGGTAGGCATGTCCACAGGACTATATGTGCAGCTCAAGATGTGCCACCTGAAAATTGTCATTGGAAGGACTACGTCATGATTTTATAATAAGAGACGTTTTCCTCAGACAAAACCTGGTTGCAGTACACTTTCAAGGCATGCGTAACCCGAGCTGCTGCTTTTTGCAGAGCAGAAGTTTCACTATAACTTGTGGTCATTGACCTCCATAGACTCATTCTGGTTTACAGTGATATAAATTAGAATTTGCTAAGAATCCAGGCTCTCCAATTCGTGTACAGTAATATTTTGTATTTTATCAAATTCATTAGACCTTGGGGATTTTTTTTCCCCCCAAGTTAATATTTGGGGCTCCTCTGAACAGTGCAAAACCTTCCATCTCTTTTGCAGATTTTTAATCCAGTCTTTCTGTTAATTGCAATATGAGTCTGAACTGTCTTGTTTTACCTTGTTTGATATAAAATGTGCATTGCTCTTAGTCACTGTCATGGAAAAGTCACTAACAGAGATGTAATTCTAATAATCTGTAATAAGTTACTTTTTCATATTGTTTCTGATTCATTCCTTACAAGTGCAGGGCTCAAATAATTTGTATTGCAATTAATTTGTTTTCGTAAATAAATTGAGGGCTTTTGTCTGTTCACTTAAAAAGTCTTTTAAAATTCTTCTGCCTGTGAAATATCTGGAAGGTGATGAATACAGAACTATTACTGTATAATGTACATATTTCTCGTTTATATTCTTGGTCAAATTGCAGTTAAGGTTGCCATAGTAACTAATACCCTATACAAAACACATGACAAGAACAAAACGTTGAAAATAGCCTGAGCAATAGAAAACATAAAAGGAGTCTTTCAGGGTGTGGTAACCTTTGTATCACAGATGTAAGAGCATTGAGAAGGTTCTTGCTGTTGGGGCTCAGAGGATGAAGGAGCTGAGACTCTGCTGAGGAATTTGAAGCACAGCTAAAGACACCTGCTCTGTCAACAGCCTCATTCCTTCCTTGCAATACCTTCTGCTTTCTTTTTTGAGACTTACACGTGATGACATTTCTCTGTTTGTCTGTCATTGCCTACAAATAGAATGAGTTGTAGGCATCCGTAAACAGCCTCCAGCGTGACATGGCCTCCAATTGCATCTCTGCCATTATCCAAAATGAGCTTGGCACCATGAAAGATAGATGCCCCAGAGAAAAATAAAAGATAACAATAAGGATGAGGTGGGTGGAACAGCAGAACTAGGGGAAAGATTATGAAGCTACATAAAACATTGGGGAAGCAGAAAAAGGTAGAGCCCAGGGCAGATGGGAGTAAGAAATGGGACTAGGAAAGAAGTAAAAGACACATAACACATAAAATTAAGAAAATAGGGAGAAGGTGAAAGAAAATAAGTATACAGTGTATATCACAAATGAAGAAATAGCAAGACAGCCTTTGGTTGAAAAAGGCAGTGGATGTTTCTGTTACAGGGAGGATGGCTTGAAGGACTTTCATAGCACCTGGGACAAGCAGGAGTGTTCATGAGTTCCCAGAATAAAAGAAGGGAAGATTCAATCATATGCAGGACAGACACGGACAATTGTTAGAAACTTTTCATGTGCTTGGTCAGCAAGCAGCAAAGGAAGTAATTCTTCAGCTGTCAGAAATAAATAAGCACACAATCACTATGGTTTTCTGCTACAAAAGCTCTCCTTCAGTTCTGGGTTTTGGGAAAGATTCTCTTGCTCCCATCTCATGGTCTGAAGAGAAGCTGTCTCTGGTATTTTCTCAAGGGCCGAGGATCTCAGACAGGTACATTCATAGGAATGGTTCCCACACCCAGTACTCACCAACTGTACTAGAACAGGAAAATTCCTCTCCTCGTTCCTCATTCATGTCTCCTCTGCTGGCTGTCTTTTCATTATTCCACCCTTTTTAAAAACGGATTCTTCTTTTAGCTGTCCAGGTCAGTCACGCTTCCTCCCCTCTTAGTTCCTTCTTCTGTCTGTGAAAGACAACATTAGCTTTTCTATACCATAAGGGATCCATCAGCATGCAGTTTTAGAGCCACAGAAGGTTTGGAAGTATGCCACTGGGGAGGAAATCTGTCCCCAGGAGCTGCTAAGAACTGTCAAACTGCCTTTCTGCAGAACCTGGAGCTGCTCAGGGTAACAACCAGTTTGAAAAGTAAAAGGCTTGCCTATTTTCTCTCTGCAAAATCTCCAGCTAGCTTCTCAGTGCTCTAAATTTGGAAAAAAAAAGGAAAAAGCAGAAATTTTGGTATAAAAATTGTATATTTTGCACTTCAAGAGAAAAAAATCTGAAAAGAAAAAAAATTAAAACCTAATATGTTCTATCTGTCAGTTTTCATGCAGAAAAGACAAAATAATCCATCTGTTTGTTTAAGTTAGATTTGGTTAAGACAAATTTAATTATATTTTAAGGCTTGAAAACATCATGTTTGAGAGCTCAAAAACCTGATAAGTACTTTTGATACATATTTGAAAATAAGCAGTACTAGAAAAAACTGTTTAAAATAAATTTATAATTTGAATTATGATACTCACTATCCTGATCTAGCACTCATAGTCCAAAGCCTATTCGAGTAAGTTAGAGCCCTCTATTGACCAAAATGGGTTCCAGCTCAGGCTCTGACTCTGAACTCATGGTACATGTACAAAAAGCATCTCATGAGCATCAGCCAAACAGGTGAAAAATGCTGTTTGTTTTTTATGTAATTTATGAAGAATCAACTGTGAAACAGGAAACTTGAAGAGCTGGTATGTCTATCTAGAAATATAAAGGAAGTGACTTGATTTTCTAGTTCCTGTACAGCACCACCTTTAAACCTTTCAGCTGCTACTTTTCTAGAGCTGGATCAAATTGGCCTGTCAGCATATTCTAGAGCTAGATTCTTCATTATGGAATTCACTAGTCTTTTTTTTTTTTAATTTGTGAAAGATCAATTGTCAATTATCAATTATCTTTTGTTTTCCTTCTTTCCTCCTCTTCCATCCCGGTTTGGCTGTTTATTCTATAGAATAATTGGGTTAAATTCACTTCTTTCTAAAAGATCAACCAAAACCAAAAAAAGTGAAAATGTTGGGCTATTTGTGGTTTTAACTATCATGAACAAAATATTTGGGAACATCGTGTGTGACTACACTGAAGTGTAAACACCATTTAACTACTTTTAGTTTTCTTACTGTGTTTATTAAAAAAGATGGTTTCTCTCTGACATACATGTTGTATGAGTTCTGGCAAGAGAGGATCATGCCAACACCATTTATCTTCCTCATTTTCAAATGAAAGAACACATGAAGAACATTTGTGTACAACCTTGCAATGTACAACATTTGCAGTCACACTTGGCAATGGTATCAAGATAGTAATTTAGTTTCCCTAAAAGGTGGTCCCTTGATTCCCTCGTGTATCTCTCTTTCCTTTAAGATTGCACCTGACAGATAGAAAGCTGATACCAAATTATCATGTTTCATCTTACTTATTTGTTCAAAATGTTTCCTTTCCAAACCTCTCCTGTTATGTTGAAAAAAACACTGTGTGGTTGCTGTAATTGGCCCCACAAAAGCATTGTAGTACAGAAAAAGTACTTCCACAGAAAAATGAAAAATTTCTCTGAATTCAGAAATGTAGAGGGGATGTCTGTCACTGAGAAGGAAAAAAAACTCATCTGGGAGGTCAATATAGCACCATAGGACTTTTAGAATCAATTTTCAAATTTTGTTTAGGCCGTAAGTCTCATGCAACATTTTTTGTCTGTTGTTATCTCAGTTCCCCCAGTGTAAACTGGCCGCAGTGTCCTTTTCTTGGTGCACAGGGAAGGTAAGTTAAAGGTAGTGTGGCTGGGTACACGTACGTGCACAGACTGACACGGGCTCATCGCTGAGCACCGAGCTGGCCAGACACCAGGCAGCACTTCTGCGAAGCCACGTAGCTCCATCAGCTTAGTGTTGTCCCAAGGCTAAGAAACTCTGAAAAGACTCTAACTGCACTAGAGCACTAGAGCATGGCAATACTCTCATATGACAACATAAATTTTGGGAGGGCACTGACTAGCAGAAGTGTGAGCAGAGGAGCCTTGTTGTCTTATCCCCACCACATTTGTGCAGAGCAACCTGGAAAGTACTGCTGCAGTGGGAAATGTAAACATCTACAACCTTCCCCTAATGGGACTGGGGGGACTAGTATATCCTTTTGCACAGGTCTCCTGAAGACCCTCCTTCTGTGAGGCTTTTCAAGGCATCAGTATTACTGGTCTTTTTATGCCTGGCTTGTATCTCTGCTTATCTCTGTCTATCTATCTCCCTTTCATCCTCAGATGCCTGGGAAAGTTTGCTGTCTTCTGTCATACTGAGTTGCTGTTTGCACTTTTACAAGACAATTGAAGGATGACTCTGGAAATTAATCCTTCCCCTGTTCCTTTAGGTAGTTTATTCACAAGGATATAATTTTGGAATAGATCTTGTTTATTAACTGATCAAGCTTCACAGCACAACTGGTTGGACTTTTTTTTGCTCCCATGAGGTAGCAAATGCTAAATAAATGCTAAATAAATGCTACCCCAGGATTTAATCCCCTGACAGTTAGGTATTTTATTTTCCAAGATAAATTTATCCCTGATCGGTTTTTCCCGTTTTGAGAACGAGCTCCTGACAGATTTTGGATTGCTTTAGTCCTCAAGGCCACCAACTGTTTATACATCATATTGCCGTTTCCCTCTCCATCATTGGTCTTTTGTGGTGTAATCTCCAGATTCCACATTCTCCTATTTTTCTGTACTAAGGTCACGGATGATAGTATTTAACAAAATTACTTACAAGACTGATCCCTCGGTCCCTGAGGTCTCACTCAGGAGCAGTGATGACAGCTTGTATCCCTATATTGTACATGCAAAGCCACAGAGGGTCACTTTGCATTTACCTACATTTCAAGTCTACTTAATTTCATCTGCTATTTTTTTGCCAGTCACTCACTTTCACAAGAGTCTTTGCCATTTCTTCACAGAATTTGTATACCATCTTTACAATTGTGAGAAACTTGGCATCATCAGCAAACTTTGCTTGCAGTTGCTGTTGTCATCTTGGTTTTTGCCCTCTTTTCCAGCTGAATAGCCCAAAGATTGAAGCGCAGATCTCTGTATGTATCCAGTGGTGTCCTGCCTCCAGAACAAGGACATAGTGTTCTTTGTTTCTTGTCTTTTAATCAATTATTTACCTCTTTAAAGACCTATCCTTTCTTCCGGTGGTTGCTTGGCTTCTGTAAGAGCCTTTGAAACAGGCTTTTGCTACTGCATTCTTGAAATCCAAGTATAATATATCAATCAAATCTCCCCCATCAGCTTCACTATTAACCCCTCCAAAGAGCTTCAGCTATGAGGCAAGAACTAATACCTTCCCTTTAGCCCAAAACTTCTCCTTTCATCCAAACCTTGTGTTATCTCTTCTTTACATTGTTCCTTAGAAACTATTATAGGGATTTTTTTAAAAAAAACCTCCACTGTTCATCTAAAAGTCAACCTAAATTTAAAAAAGGAGATGTTAAATAGAAGCTTAACAAATGCCAAAAGTAAAACAAGAAATTTATTTGATTTTTGATAATATTTTGAGATCTTTTAAAACAACATTTTTGATGTAAAAATATCAATATTACTTCACCAATTCAGAAAAAAAAACAACTCCTGTGATTTACAATGAAACCAAACTAACTTTCATGCTATATCCAATTTTTCAACAGGAATAAATATAGAAGAAAAACAGTCATGACAGGTATTCTTGTTTTTAGCAAAAAGGGTACTGGAATGTGCATAGCTTCAAATGAATAAAGTAAGTTTTTTCTTCAAATAACATTCTTTCTCCATCTTACATATTCACTATCATTGTGCTGACAGCAGTTGTATCCTCTCCTTCTATATTTATATTCTTGTGCCTTGGGACTTATGTACAGAGTCTTACCGTCTTCTCTGTGTCTTCATTTTCTTTTACTGGAAACTATTAACTCTTAAATGCACTACACCATTAGCCCCTAAGTCTATGGTCAAACATGCTGCAGAGTTTGTGACTGAGTATTTCAGTATTCTGTTGTGTCTCATGCCCTCATTTTTCAGAAATATCCAATATGCCTTGTTCCTTCTAAGCGGCTTTGTATTTTAGTTTGTCCAGGTTAGTTTCTAAATATACTGAGTTAGCATATTGTCATTTATAGGTTTTATTCTCCACAATAACATCTCCAGCAACAGTGAGCAGAACCTGGCATATTTCAAGGGATGCTTCAACAAAGGCAAGGCAGCTTATTTATTCACTGTATTTGTTCAGTGATTTGCCTGATGATGTCTATTGCACATTTACAAAGCGGCAAAATGAGAGGAAGGAGGGGCAGACTTGGTGTGGATATACCTTTTAGCTGGTTCACTCTCTGTTTAGCTCCAGGGCTAAATCACATTCACATCACATGTGCATTGATTTGT
Organism: Eulacestoma nigropectus; assembly: GCA_013397775.1. NCBI lineage: Eukaryota > Metazoa > Chordata > Aves > Passeriformes > Eulacestoma > Eulacestoma nigropectus. The sequence continues at coordinate 98,640 of VZTE01000617.1, forward strand.
TCCTGTGCTCTAATCTAGAGCCAAACTACTTTCTTGATAAGGAAAATTATTTGTGGGAGACAGAATGGTTTGCTTCAGACTTTGAATTTTAGGGAAAGAATATATATATTTAGCTGGTGTGAACTGTTTGGCCAGGAGTGATCCCTTGGTGAAGGTCACAAAGGTTATATTACGAGGAAAAAAAGGGAAATAATACTCTTTATACTTGCCGTATTCTGGTGTATAAAACTATATATGGCATCAAGAAGTGGGGAATATAAAATACAACATTTAATTAATCTGTCCTGTTTGCAGTATTTGTAGTCTATGTTTCACTGGAAGAAAAACAAATGCGATCTCAAGTTTGATATTTCTATAGAATCATCGATTGTATCATGAATCACAACTTCTGCTAGACCAGGTTGCTCAGGGCCCTATCCCACATGGTCTCGAACACTTCCAGAGATGGGGCATCCACATTCCTGGGCAACCTATTCCAGTGCGTCACCAACCTGGTAGTAAAGAATTTCTTCCTGGTATCTAATTTAAATCAACCCTCTTTCAGTTTAAAGCCATTCCTACTTGTCCTATCCCTACATGCCCATGTAAAAAGTCCCACTCTTGCCTTCTTCTAGCCCCCTTTAGGTACTGGAAGGTGCCTCAAGGTCTTCCTGGAGCCTTCTCTTCTCCAGGCTGAACAAGTCCAACCCTCTCAGCCTGTCTTCATAGAAGTGCTTCAGCCCTTGGATCTTCTTCCTGTCCTCCACTGGCCAGTAAAATCATAGGCCTCCACTTGTGTGTTCCCCGTGCTGCTGTGCACTTGCATACAAACATTAACATTGGGTCCCCAGTGAAGCTGAGTTATTGGATGATGTGGCTGGAATTCCTTTGTTCTGCTCTTAAAGTGCTCTCCTGTTGGCCTGCGATCCCTCTCCAGGCTGTGGGCATCCATTGCTGGCACTGGCGTCAACCTGGTAGGAGTGGGATGGATTGAGGTTCCTCCTGCAACTTTATTTTAAAGCACTATCGTATCAAGCTAAATGCCATTTCAGCTGGAGAGCAGTAGACAGAGAGTTAGTAACTACAGACTCTTAGAATAAAAAGCATGGACTACAGGAAAAAAAGGAAGCAAAGTATTTTGTTTACTCAAAACTGGTATTTCACTTCTTTTGAATCTCATAAAAAGTATCACATTTCCTAACTTGTGTACTTTTTCTCCTCAGTGAAAACCTGAAAAAACCTGAAAGAATTTTATGTATAATGCTAAGCCAAAAAAACACATTAGCTTTACATTTAGAATATTTTATATACAGAAAGTAAAGGATTATTGCAAAATCTTTCAACACATAGACATGTTGTTTGAGGCTTATCAGCTTTACTACTGCAGATAGGTTCTCTTCTTCATATATAATTTGTAAATATTTTGCAAGGCTCTGTACATGGGAAAAAAAAGTAAATAATATCATCTGCAGATATAAGTAAAATATATGGATTTTTTAAAATTTTATTTACCCTTTGTAGGCTTAAATGAAAATTAATGCTAGTTTTATTATAGTCAGCAGACAACAGATATTCAGATAAAAACTCTTAGAGGTCCATTCGTCTCTAGTTGGTTTTATGGCTTGGCTCAGTGCAAATCCCATTTTAATAAAACATTTTGTCATTTTAATAACTGTGGAGAAACAGACAACAGTGGATCTCTGTCTAAAGATCACGTTGCCCATAAGAAAACCATGGGCTTTGGGGTATTTTTAAAGGGAATCTATTAAAACCCTGTTTTCACAATGAGAAGGGTAGGGAGTACCTTAAACCCACACAGATCCCCAGTGGCTTCAGTGGCGTTTGATACAGATACAAGATGTAGCTTCTCTTTTTTTTCCACATCTGGGATCTCAGTGCTTCGAAGTTTGTTTATTTTGCTTTTGATATTTGAGATGTCAAAACCAGCTCTCTAATGCTGAGCATTAGAAACACAGGTTCTAGCTGGAAATCTACTGAGTACCATTTTCAGATGAGTGGTTATGAAGACCCTCTTTTGCCATTAAATTATATAGAATCCACTATCCACTATTTTACAGGATATCCTTATTCTGTGAAACACCATTGGTGATATGGAACATAGCCTAAATAAATAGTCCATTATTTTATGTTTCTCTTTTTCTTCACAGTCCTATTTTGCCTTATTTTTCATGTTGTCAAAAGTCCTATCAGTAGTCCTTTACCTATCCACAGGTGGTGAAATTAATCTCTCCTGACTCAGGCACTTTAAAAATTACCTGTCATTGTCCATCCAGCCACCTTAGATCTACCTTGTAAAGAGTGGAAAGAATGACTGAGCATTGAAATTGAGTGTTGAAGTTAAGTGAGACAAATTTCTATTGGTAGTGCATATTCTTCTTAGGTGCCTAACCTTGAATTTGATTTTTAATTGTTTGGTTAGGTAAAAAGACTGTCTCCAATAGATAAGGTTCCCAGAGACAAGCAATGTATTTAATTAGTATGCACACTAGATACTTTTCTTCTAAAACCAGGCCATGCTTTATTATTGAGTTGAGCTTCATTATGTTTATTATTAAATGTGAATATAAGTAATTTCCACATGTACAGATTTATTTTTTCATCAATTCATAATGAGAAGTTTCCTGTTATCACTGTTGTTAATTTTATTGAGTTAACATTGACGGATCTAATGATGACTCCCTAAACAGGTAGGGAGCAGTTACAAGGCTGGCTGCAAAGTTTACTGTAAGGGTTAGGAGTGTAAACACACATAAAGACTCACACTGCATAGACTTCAGAGAGAGCCATTTTCTTCTTCTTCTGACATAATAGACTTTAATTTGAAGCCTCTGCAAGATGCCTCCTAAGCAGTCCTTTATTTACTTGTTAAATTCTACAATCTTCATTTAACACTGAGCTCTCATCTAAAATGCCATGATGTTTTGTAAACAAATGATATTAAAATATGCATCTTTGGATTAGGGACTAAATTAGACAAAATATCAGAGAGTACAATAATACATATAGATAACAGGACTAGATCTGTGCAACTGATGGGGATAAAGCAAATTTTCATAGCTTTGTCTAGCTCCTGTGCCCAAAGTTCAACAAATAACAGACGCATGGGCTTAGTTTCTACTAAATTAAATGAAACTTATTAAATTAAAAAAAACTATACATTCATAAGCCCTTTGTTTTTACAGGCATTGCTCGCCTTGCAAATACATGCATCCTAGTACAAAAGCAAAAAAAAAATAACCCAACTCTTGTTTTCTTTGTATGCTAATATGGGTACACAGTGCAACCTGAGTTAACGGAGACATCTTTTCCTATTACCAAACACTGGACTAGTGCAAATGTATATACTGCATATCGACATTACAAAGGCATCTTGCACTTTATTTTGTGTTGTAGACATTTCTATCAGCTCAGTCTTACCTAGGGCTTTTGGACAGTTAATAAGCTAGAGGTACCATTACAAATCCAGTCGTCTTTTTGGATCATTGAAAATCTCATATTATTATTAAATTGTAGCAGGTTTGTTTTCTACTGGCTTTGTAGAAACAAAAGTAATGGTAATTTTCAAGAAAATACAATATAAAGAGCACAGTTCAGAAGAGGCGTCTTTTTGTTAAGATTGCAATAGTACTCTTAATTTATAGCGAAAATCTCCCTGCTTATAAAAATATCTTTCAAACCACTGCAGAATATAAAGGTGCCTATTGTTTCTGCCTCTAGGACAGTTGATGATTCCTCCTGTTATACTCAGATAGCTGAATCTGTCAGTATTAAAGCTCTTCCGAATTGCCAAGGTGAGGAAAAGAAACCAGGTAATACTTGCTTCCTATAAACCGTGACTTGATTGCACTGGATGTAGAACAGAAAGAATTCTTGTAATTTTAGGAGAAATGGAACTGCTAAATAACACCTCCACCAAAGAAGTGTTCAGTAACTGAAAAAAGGTATTTTTAGCCTAGAGAAATGTGTGGTTTGTGTTGCTCCATTATCACACTTCCTTGCTTGCTTGTTTTCTTGCTTTCTTGGCTTTGTTTTCATATTAGCTATTTTTTGCTAGGTTTTGATACACTTATTTCTTGTAGCACCTCAGCATAGGATAAGTGCAATACACCTGTGATACTTCACCTGTGCATCTGAGCCTTTTTTGCTATATAACTGTAGTGACTCCAAGGAAATCAATGAGAAAGTGATTATACGGAGATTACATTCCGGTCTGCTCAATTCAGTTCAGGAGTGGTGCACAAGTGAAGGTTCATTGCATCAAATTTTAGATGTCTGAAAGTTTTTTGTCTAATCTTCTGCAGAGAACAGAGAGAAAAGTATACACAGGGAACAGTTAACATCATCCTGAGCCACAAGATATGAATCCCCCTCTGTAGGTACCTCTTTCTAACCTCTGACTTTAAAGTGAGATGAGGTGATTAGTTTTCACTTAAAGTCACATAATAAGTCTATAAAAGGCTGAAAAGCTGAGTGTGTATTTGTATATATAAGAGTGTATATTTGAACATTGAGGTAACACTGGCATGTTAAAAATACTTAAAAGTATGAATTGGCATAAACACTTATTAAACTTACCTAGATTCACTAAACTTCCTTTTGAGTTTGGCTGTAAGTCAGCTACGACTAGCAGATTGTGAATGAAATGAACAGCTGTGCCTTCATAACATAAATCTCTTAGACAGGGGAAATCATTCAGTCAAGTTAGTGAGAAAATTAGCACCTTTATGTTTAATTTTCACTCTTGTGTCTCAAAGGAGTTTCATTAGCACTAACAGAACTGATGATACTAGATTTTCAGAATAGAGCCTTGCCATAGTTGGTCTGTGATATCATGGATGTGCTTCAGACTTAGCTGCTGTTGAGAACTGAATCTGGTCTTCTATTAAATCCATTATTTCAGATTTTCTTTAGATTGTGCAGTTGTGATTAACTTAGATGGTATATTGCTGCCTACCTTGCTCACGTGACCAATAGAAAAAGAATGGAGAAATCCTTTCCTGCCTCTACCAATTAATCAATAAACTTCCAAATCTGCTGTCTTGCTATGTGACTTAGAGGATGGAGGATACAAGGCACGGTTTCCTTCTTCCCATACACTGTGCCATGCAGTCTCAGCCAGAAGCAGAGGTGGGTGCTTTCCTGTGAGGCAGATCACCCTTTGCAGAGGCACACTCAGAATCCCTCTGTGATGTGTTGCAAACAGGCTGTGGTGTTAGTAGTAGTGCTGTTGCTGATACTATTCCAACTTGTGCTTGTAGAGTAGATGAAACTGTGACTCTTAGGAATTTCAACTGAGAACATTCCATTTGTAAATCAGGTATTTATATGCTATAAATGACATATATACATAATTAGGGCATGATTTTACATTAGAAAACATTAAATTGAATTTTTCCTGTGTCTTTTAAACTGTAAAATGAAATTAATTTAACATGTATACTAATAAGCTTGTCTTCTTTAGGCAAAGCATGTACTTTTAAAATGCTCTTTCTGATGTTCATTTTCCCACTTACTAGGTCATTCCTTTCATTGCTGATTAAGACTCTGTGCTTGTAAACTTGCCTTGTGTGGATAGATACTCACATCTAACTAATGCTAGCAGCCTAAAATACCCTATTGGAAAAACCAAGTTATCTAAGAAATGGGTTCATAGATGGACAGAGAGAAAGATGGAAAATGCAACTCAACTTCATCACTAAAACCATGAACATTGACAACAGTTCTACAGTTTAGTATTGAGTGCCCTAAAGCAAAACTAGCTATGTGTTTGCAATTTAGTAATTTTTTTCTTACTAGCAAAAACATTCTGATGTATCAGAAAATTACAGTGTATTATATGATACTTCCAGCAAGCTGCTCGTATCTTTTGGCCACAGCAATGGTCCATATGTTTGACATCCTTTATGTAATCCAGGAATACATCATTAATTGTCATTTCACGCTAGGGTGATTGGCAATTTCTGTGGACAGTCACAACTACTGCCTCCTAAAATTCTTTGCAAACCATGGGGAAATTTTCATCTGTCCTTATAATCTAAAACAATGTATAGTGTTCACAGAGTATGACATACTTTTGCTTTAAAATTGAAGAATCCTGATTGTGGGTGAAAAAAACTGCTTCATAGGAAGCTGCAGTAAGGATAGAGAAATATGTCTCTTTAGAATCTGAAAATTATTTCCTGTGACAAGTGGAACTGCTATTAATATAAAATTCAGTTCTCATTTATTAATTTGCAATATCCTCTAGGGGATTTTTTGTTAATAATCACTAGCATTCCTCAAAAAAACCAAATAAAATCCTTTGTTTTCCCTGGTCCTTAGTTTTCTCATACACTTTAAAACACTTAACCCTGACAAAGACTTGATACTACTACATGTGTAAAAAAAAATCAAACCTCTCACACTACTGGAGTATGTCTGGTTGTTGATAGATACAAAGCCCACAGCACCAAGGATTTTCTGAAGCCTGTGAAAAAATGTTTTTTTTTTCCTTTTTTTTCTTTCTTGTACGTCTCAAATCCTTTGAAATGTTGAAAACAGCTGTAAATGAGCATGAGAGAATTGAGCATGCTTGATGCAGATTGAACTTCAGACAGAGTGGGGTTCTAGGAGGTTGAGGGCAACCAGGTTTAGGCTTATGTATGTGCTTCTCTTAGCCTCAAATTATTTGCTTTTTGTTAAAGCTTAAAACATTCATACTTGTTTGATAGCTACAGCAGAGATAATGACTTTAAGCATGCCAATTTGAAGCAACTGAAGATTCGTCCCTCTGTTTCCAAACTGATTTTGCAGCTGTCATATTGGTCTGCACCACACAGTTCACTAACTGTGTTCTCACTACTTCTCTTGTTTGAAATATAAAGGCCTACTTCATTTCATGAACAAAAGTTGCCATTAAAATAGAAAAATAATGTTAGGCACACAGTCTTAGCATGACTGTAAGGATGTACCAATTCAGTGCTAATTACTGTAATGCAGATGCTTGTTCTGTGTCCTCAGTTGCATGCCTGAAAGTGCCATATGATTTCCAAGCAGGTTCATTAATTTATTAGCCTGATAAATTAACATGAAAAGCAAAGAAAACAAACCACTTTAGGTTTATTTATTGAATTAAGTCCAGAAAATGCATCTCTGTTCTTTTATTGAGTGGCTGTGGGCTGAAATTTGACATACCTGTGGGAAAAACAAATCAAGGATTATTTAAGTGGTTGTTTACTTCAGAAATGCAAAACATACTGTTTGGGAAGCTGAATCATTAAAACAATTGCAGTGGGACACAGTGCTTCTCACACTGAGATCAAAAGCTTTGCACAGATTGTGTAATCTGTTTATACCATACATTCCAACAAGTTATCAGACCATCAAGGTACAGAATTTGAATTCCATGTAAGTTGCTGGTCAGATTGACCCACAGCTAGACACTTCATAATCTTTTACAAAGAGATACTATCTTAAATCAACTGTAATATTATACACTTTTAGTTATAGTCTTATCTTTCCTGGAACCAGCTGTACAATGGGGGGTGTTGGTGGGGGTAGTGGTATTTGCTCACAACATTTTGCTTTATTCTGAAGGGATTAATTTTGTATTCTGCCTTGAAGATGGGTGAGCATTCCACATCTTTCCTCTGTGGAAGAGTGATTCAAAGCTCCTTCTGTCAGCACAATTGCCTGCCTAGCTGATAGCTCCACCACCCCTTGAGGAGTTGAGTCTTTTCTCACAGTGATAAATTATTATCCTCAAAGTAATCTGGATCTAGGGCTTTGAAGATTAGGATTAGAAGAACAAATATGATTCACCATTCACTCAAGTGCCAACGTAGTGTTCACAGCACTGAAATGATGTACCAAAATTGACTTATTTTGCTTAGCAAGCAGAGTGACAAGTTTTGATCAGCTGCCCGTTGAAGGCTATCATTGGCATGGACAGCGCAGAATACGATAGCTGTGGAGCCTGGAAGTCATGAATATGTACAATGCTATTGCCAAGTCAGCATCTGAGAGGATGTTCGTAGGAACAGCCTGCTGGCTCATCATGGATAGGAGAATTTATTTCTGACAGATTTCATACTTGGGAGGATGTCAGCTAACCCTGAGGCTGTGAAGTCTCTTGACAGTCAGAAAACAGACTCCTTGTTTGAGAAGGCTGTCATGGCTTTGGCTAGTTCTTAAAAATGTTACCCTTTTCCTTCTAACCTCATTTCTGTCTCATTCAGATTTAGTTTCAGCCAGCTGAATTCCAATTCAGAAGCTGATCTCCTGCAGGCACTGAGGCAGATGGGAAGCAGTGCTGTTAGGGTATGATGTGAAAGATGGTTTGAACGGAGAGTCAGTAACACACTGTTCAATGCAGTGTATCTAAAATATCTCCTGGTAGTTTTACATGTATGGCTACCAGAATAAAACAGAAGAATGGAGAAGTTCACCAGCAAGGGGCCCAGATATGAGGTACTGTTACCAGTCACAAACGTTTTGAATCATTCACAGTAGATTGATTTGATCTGGCTGCATGCAGTTTGCTCATTGCTGTGTGATGCTGCATGTGATGGCTAGTACAGCAAACGTGGCTGCAAGATCAGCAGCAGAAGCATGGGAATATTATCACAGCCTGGGACTAACATGTTATAAATATAAAAAAATCCTAGCAGAAAAATTTCCTCATGCTTCGTCTCTCTTAAATATGGTTTGAACCTTATTAGCAAATCATATGATGGCATTTTTATGTGAAATTAGTTAATTGCCCTTTGTCACAGTTTCCTCTGGGAGGTGGATTGCAACAAAGGGAAAATATAACAATCACGTACAAAAAAGCTGTTCTGCCATCTGTTTGTTTATTTTTACAATTCTGTATATTACCCATTTCTGTCTGAGGAAAAAACTATTAAAACTTGTTAAAGTTTTCATTTCTTCCTCTATTTGAATTTCAAATAAATATGGAATGATCTGAGATGTAATATTGACAATAATATAATAAACTGACCAAATGAACAGGAAAGGATGTCTTAAAATATCAGATTTATTTGTAGATAGTCAATTTTCAGTCCTTGCAGACCTACAAGTCAAGAATAAATTGAATGGGATAGAATTTTGTATATATGTGAAGTAAAGAAATTGCTTCCTGTGAGTGCTAGTCTCTTCATTTCTGTATCTAGAACAATCACTGAGGAACTGTTGATTTGAAAATACAAGGAACAAGCAATGTTAGACTTGTGTAGTGTATCCTCCTCCACGGGAAAAAAAGAGGAATTTTAGAGGTATATATGCAGAAAATGTTTAGCTCTTTTCTCAGAAAAAGAGATTTAGGTCTCTCTGTGAGGGAAGGGACAAAGTCAGATCCATCCAGAGATGAGGAATCCTATGAAATATCATGTCACAGACCTAGTACAGTCTCACCTGGATGTATGTTGTTTTTATCATGATGATGAAAGTTAGCTATTTAGCAGAGCTGCCCATGAAATCCTACAGAGAAAATTAAAGTAAATCTTTCACTGCACATCATTCAAGCAGTGGTCTGTTCTAAACAATACTGGAGCAACATATGAAATAGGTAGGGGTAAAAAGATGCAAATTTCCTATGAGCTCAGAAAACCTCTCTGAACTCTGTCCTCAGTCCCAAAGGCTTGAGTAAAGACCTTTGGAAAAAGAAAAGAATCTGCTAATCTGTAAAGCAGAGATGGGCCAGAATTTTCTCAAGCATCCCTGAGAGATGCCAATAAACTCTTTCCAGTCTTGTGTTCCCCTCCTAAACCTCGTCACTAAAAAACCTTATATCAGCTATGGTACAAATCTGTGAGCTACGCATTCCACTGCCTTCACCTACTGAGTCCAAATCATTTCAGGCTTTTCATTTGTGCTTCTAGTTTTTGTCCAGTGGGTCTAGGTGAAGGGACAGTTAGCCCTGTGGAAAAACTGCTTTTTGTATTTAAATTACAGTCTTCAAAGACTAGATGAATGTCTATCAGAAAAGCTGTATAGTTTAAAAAATATTTTTTAAAGGATGGAAAAAACCCTGCATGTCCAATACAACAGATCATTGCTTGTCTGTGCACTGAACAGACACACATCACACAAATCACAGTAGGACTTCATACTGTTAGCAAGGGAAGAATTTCTCAGGTTAATAATTGAGAGCAAAAGTTATCTCACCAAAGCATTGGAAGGGCAAGACAGGCTCACAGAATGAGAACAGATTCCAGGGTTAACAGATGCACCCTCACATGAAAGAAATACTTGCAGATTAAAAAATAACTATAATAAATCTGAGGAGGTCTGAGGACAATTCTGGAAATTTGTCAAACCTTGAAATAGGCCATGTATGTAAGCACAAAAGATTAATGCACTCTAACCCTGACCTCTGCCTCTCCTTTTTTTCTATCTGACATCATGCTTTGGCTCCTAAGAAGAGAAAAAATAAAAAAAGTTTCAGTAGTTCTTTTCCAGTAAAAATAGGAAAAAGTAAATAACAATTTGAATAGTGCTTCTGTATAGAGATATTACTTCTTGTTCTGTTATTAAAAAGTGTTATTCCTGTCTCATATGTATTATCAGTCTGATTTGCTTTTTCTGTATTTAGTAGAATCATATTAATTAGGATTTGGTATTAAGGAATAATTTAAGGGTGTGTATGGTTTGTATATCAATGGATTTCCTCATGATAAGCCATATGTGGGGAAGAGTATGTTGCAGAGTATCTAAAAAAAGATGTTTGGAATCAGTCTTGGCTTTGAGAGGAGATGTGTCACACAATGATGGTCACTCTGGTGCCTCATGAAGCAAATCTTCTTTCAACTATTCACACCTGATTCCTGAACAGAACAGAGTGCAAGTGGCACTGCAAAGATATACAACAGACTGCGTTGTATAATGTTGGTCCTGATATAGTTTCAAAAGATTTGGCCAAGATCCCATCCTTTTGATTTTAGTGTAGTTCCAGTAGTTCACTGGAATAGCCTTTCTCTCCACCAGCTGCTAAGGCATCCCAGAACAACCAAAATTCTAAATCAGCTATGTCCCTGGTATTAGTTTAGATGAATTCTAGCTTTACAGCTTAACTTGGCATGGCAAAACAAGAGGGCTGTGTGGCTGAGGACATCCAAACAAAAGTTTTATGCAAGATAAGTGGTGTATAAGAAGAAAAGTGAGCTCCAGGAAATGGTTCAAGAAACGGTGGACACAAACAGCAGTGATGTCATGTCAGCAGTGACTCCAGCTGGGAACATGCATACAAAAATGATCAAGACTCTTCATTCCCATAGATCTTCTGTAACCAGCTCAGAGTACAAGGCAACCAGACAAGTACTCTTTTCATAGTCCATCAGAAGGCAGGGATACACACACTGTTATAAAGCACATTACACTTTCTTGGGAGTAACTATATATTTCTAATGAAAAAGATGTGCTTTTTATACATCACTCCTGGTGTGGAAAATGCCACTTTATAACTAGACACTTTAAAAAGTACAGGACTGAAATGGAACAAAGGTGTTTATATCCAGAAATAACCTTCCAGCTGCTGCCTGATCTTTGTTCAACCCTAAACTCTATGTCTCCACTTGGCTTCGAAGTCTTCCTTGCCTGGATTAGTACCACTCTGCAAGGCCAAGTGTCTTGAATGCATAATACCAGCAGGAGGCAGAAACTACATATTCTTCTAGGGTCTGATCTACACAGTTTCTTAACGGACTAAGTTCCTTTAGCAAGCAGACTTTAAAAAGATCACAGTAAAAATGCTTCCTATGTTGGTCAACTGCTGTATTAGTCACTCAGAAGTGGAAGAACCTGCATTTAATTGATTCTAAAACTTGAAAAAATTCAAACCACTTGTTCCATAAGGCTGCCTTGGGCACTGAGCATTAGTCTATGACAGATGTGGGAAAGTGCAGATGGAATTAAAGGTGAAGGGAGGCTTTTCCTATTGGAGCTGAGGTATTTTGCAGCAAAGAATTTATGATTCATGTGGCAGAGAGGCAGAAAGGGAGCTATGACTGTTCAACAGCTGTTCTTCCCATGAGTCTTTTTTTAAAATATAAGATAAATGTTTCTGATAGGCAGAAGAATACCTTAGCCTCCATGCCACATATTTGGGTCATCTTTGGTCTTATTCTTCCGTGCTGGTCCCCAGTTTAATTTCATGATAATGAATGTATCAGGTAAATGTATTTGAAGGGTTGCTGTAAGTTTTCTTGTCTTACATTTGCATCTTGTCATTTAACTACGTGCAACAAGATAATTATGACCAGTTCCGAGCTCCCCAGTACAAGAGAGACATGGAGCTTCTGGAGTGGGTCCAGCAGAGAGTGGCAAAGATGATTGAGTGACAGGAATATCTCTCTTATGAGGAAAGACTGAGAAAGTGGAGCCTGTTCACTCTTGAGAAGAGATGACTGAGAGGGGACCTCATCAATGTCTACCAGTATCTGAAGGGAGGGTGCCAAGAGGATGGACCAGGTTCTTCTCAGTGGTGCCAAGCGATAGGACAAGGGGTAATGGGCAGAAAATGATGCACAGGAAGCTCCGCCTAACTATATGGAAGAATTTCTCTACTGTGCTGAGCACTGGAACAGATTGCCCAGAGAGGTTGTGGGGCCCCCCTCACTGAAGATATTCAAGAACCATCTGGACACAAATCTGTACAATGTGTTCTAGGACGACCCTGCTTGAGCAGGGAAGCTGGACCAGATGACCCCCTGTGGTCACTTCTGTGATTCTAAGTAGGACAGAAAAACAGGTAGCAAGAAGAAATGAACAAATATAAGCAGGGAAAAATCCAACATTGCTTTAGGACAGAGTGACATCTAGGATGTTGGTAGAATTTGGACTACTAAGATGTGTTGGCTAGGAACTCACCACAGGGATAAAGACTACACTAAATAATCACAGATTCATATAACAATTTAGGCTGAAAGGGACCTCTGGAGGACATCTAGTACAATCTCCTACTGCTCAAAGCAAGGGTAACTTCAAAATTACACCAGGTTGTCCAAACCTTGACCAATTGAGTTCTGCATATTTCCAAGGACAATGGCTACACAGCCTCTCTGAGCAGTCCCTTTCAGGGTTTAAACACTCTTAGGAGGAAGAGAATTTCCCAGGTATCTAGTATGAATTTTCTTCATTGTAACTTGCAACCATTTCTTCTCATCCTGTCATTGCACCTTTGGCTCTGTCCTCTCTATCGTGGAGTTTGGCTCCATCTTCTCTATCACACTCCTTAGGCAGTGGAAGGCTGCAGTTAGATCCTTCCCTTTCCCTCTTGTCTCCAGGCTAAACATATTCAGTTCACAGAATCACAGAACTGTCAGGGTTGGAAGGGACCTCTGGAGGTCAGCTAGTCCAACCCCTAGCCAAGGCAGGGTCACCTGGAGCAGGTGACACAGGAACACATCCAGGTGGGTTTTGAATGTCTCTGTAGAGGGAGACTCCACAATCTCCCTGGGCAGTTCCTTCAGGCTTTCCTCATACGTCTGTTGTCAAGCCTCCTAAGCATTTTCTTGTTCTTCCTCTAGATTCTCTCTAGCTTATGGATATCTATCGTTCACTGTAACTCAAACCAGACATCATATTCCAGACACAACCTCACAGGTTCTGGGAAGATGGCAATAAACATTTCCCTTGGTTGGTTAGCTGTATCCTTAATAATGCAACCTAGTACATGGTTAAGCTTCTTCCCCACCAGGATGTGTGCTGACGCCAGTTTCCCCAGGGTCACCAAATTCTTTTTTGCAGAGCTGTCCCTCTAGCCAGTCAGCCCACAGGCAGTGCTGTTGCATGCTTTGCTTAATTCCAGGTGCAGGACTTTGTTGCCTTTATTGAATTTCATGAGACTTTTGTCAGGTTTCTCCTCCAGCTTGCTGAGGTCCCTCTGAATCCCAGCATTATCAACTGCTGCTCTCAGTGATTCAGACCTATCGGATCTCACAGATACGTAATTTAATATCTGAATTCTGATATCTGCATAGTTCAAAAGCCTCCTGAAATTAAAATTTCACAATAAAATTTAGTAGTAGCAATTATCAATAAAAGATTTTCACTGAAAGCTAAAGTATATTCCATGTGAAAGGCCATTTTTCTATGCTAGAAAAATGTTCAGTAAAAATATTTGTCTATTAGTCAAAGGTATGTTTAACTTTGGTTTTCAGGGAGTGAAGGGACTTGTTTTACCTTTGTGTGTGTGCCAGCAATACTGATATGTTTCTTTGATTTGGCCTCAGTTTAGAATTATATTTTGTTACTGTCTCTGTTTCTGTTATGTTAGTTCAGAATGCTTTTGACCTTTCCTTTCGATTTCTCAGTTTCTACCTAATCACACACATCCCTTGTAACAGCTTTTCTGTAGTGACTTCAAATTACATCTCATCTAGTACTGAGAGATCCTCTGCAAACTGATAATTGACAGTGGAAATATTTTTCCAGGATGAGAAAGTATCTCTAGATGTTGCATTCAGGGTTTTATCCTCAGAAGCAGTTCTGGATATTACACTGAATTTAAATAAGACAGGACTTTCAAATCAGATCAACCCATTTTGTAGTTTAAGTCTGAAATTAGGTAACATTCTTTTGAGAAATTTGAAAGACCAATTTCTATTAAATTAAAAAATTTCAATTTTCACCTGGCCAAGCACAGCCACCCTGTGCTACTTTTTGCACTGTGGAATACAAAATTTGTGTTTCAGCTCTTGTTCCAGGAGGGTGTGGGCCTCGTGTTTATTCTGACTCATATCTTTCAAGCTGGTGCAATGATCTTGGATACAGGAGGACATCTGAAAGGGTACCACTAGTTATTTGTTCAGCTGAAGGAATCAAGCCCTGACTGTGTTGGCTACGTTGCCATTAGTTACAGTGGAAGCCTGGACACCTAGCAGAGATCTAGCCAACTGTGTTGCAGACAGCTCAAGCGGAATTACTTTCAGATTAAAGCATGGTAACGTAGATGTCTACATGTAGAAGCTTAAATGTGAGCCAAATTTACAACTCCTTTTACAGACAATGGAGCCTTGATCCAGTTGCCTGCACACCACATGACTGTCTAGTATAATTTAGGAGCCTTTGGGTGCTGCCTTACCTCCAGCTGTCTCTAGAAAGGCATAATGGTCTAGTAAGTCCTGTGGTATTGCCCTGTAAAACTACATTCAGTATCCCACCGTATTTCAAACGATACCAGATGCCTGTGTTAAGGCAGCTGAATCAATCCTGAAGACATTGCAGTAAATGAAGATGAAGGAACTATTCAAAAGAGCATAAAGCACAAACTGAAGGAATTCTGGACAAAATTTGACTGCCAAAGTTAGCTGAACTGAATCTTAGTAATTATGTCACAAATAACCAGATGACCATTCCTGAGATCTGCCAAAAAAACATTTCACATGCACAAATACGTGCCATGTATTTTCAAAGGTGTCAATCCCTTAGGAATAGGATAATATTTTACCTTGTAGATTTTTTTCCCTTGCAGAGAGTTTTTTATAGTTATTCTTGTTTTTTAAGCTAGTGCAGAATTTTTTTTTTCTATAATGATCTGTGTAATGACCAATAATACAAAATTTTTTACAGTTTTATCCATGTATCCTCTGCACACTGAAGTAATTAACCTAAGAAGATCTTCTTACAGCCTTTGACATAAGGTGCAGGATACTCACCTAGGGTCATGGTCTGGGGGATTATCTTTGGCATAAACTATTGAGAACTTCCCTATCCCTATGAGATGCCATTTTTTTTTGTCTTTGTCCCGTGTTCTTTAGCATGCACCCTCTTTTCAAGACAATTTGCTCACTTTAAACCCAAACGGGGTTTACACAGTTCTAGCTTCTATGCAAATTCCATATACATGCACAATATTTTTCATGCTCACGCTGTAAAAGCTATAGCCTTCTTCCCTGGATCAGAATATTGACTCCAATTTTTTAGGTGAAATGAGGTGAAATGTGTAATATCCAATTCATACCATATTCTGTGTCAGTGGGGATAACCTTTTTCTGACCACAATAGACATAAAGTTTCAATGATTTATTTTCTTCCAAATGTGTTTTTCTTAAAACCACGCTATTACCATTGCTTCTGAAAATACATTGGCTTGTAAGCCCATATCCAGCTTGAAATTATTATCTGTCCTATTTGTTTTCATGAGGGTATGCTCATGCAAGACAGTGGTGCCCATTCCTCCTCCAAAGTGTTCTGCTTTACTGGAATTGCTATTGTCATTCCTTGCACATGCAGTCCATCTTGTACTGATGCCTGCAAACTCCTGCTGGGAAGCAGAACCCTTTGGAGGTTTTTTTTTGGAAGTCATTGTCATGTCCCTTTTTTGCAGACTGTCACTAGAGTTGTGTCAGATGATACTCTGCAGCAAATGTCTTTAATTTTCCCATATTGTGTACTTTTGCACCCACAGCATCAGATCCTTGATTAAATAAGGTTAACTATATGACTATTTTCTCTTAGAAAAATCTTGAAAAAACATTAATTTTAGGTACTATTCATCTCTCTAGTTTTTTTTCCCTTTCTTTGTTTTCTTTCCCACTGTGATTTGTTCTCATACAAAGAGCTGAAAAAACTCCAAACTGATTTTTGATTGTTGGATAACAATTTTTTTCAGTGGCTTCAGTGGGATTTTTACTTTCTTTTTGTACATTTTAGCTTATCTATAGCTTATCTATGTCATCTTAATTCACTTTCTAAGGAGATGTGTTAATTGCTGGTGAAGAAGATGTGAAATTTTATTAATTGCTAAACACTAAAACTGAACTATAACTTTAAAAGTGACCCTAAGGTGTGTGGCTCAAATACCTAGCTTTCTGGTATCTGTGTTACAGTGGAAAAATCCCATTATAGATGTCTTGTTCAAAACAGTTATCCAGTCTTCTTTCATAGTGAAAAGAGAGTGCTCAGACTCTTAATAAGAGGATTTAGTTTACCTGTGTTGAACCTTATTTTAGGATGATTATAATGACTCTCTGATGTTGAATCCAACCAATGTGCTCAGAGGTAAAGCCAATATATAGTTAGACGTCAAACTGTCAAAGAAATTTATCTCCTTTATCTTGGCACTGTTGGTTTGGTACATCATTGCATATGGTAATGACATTAAAATGTAAGTGCTGGAACCACTACCAAGTGCTGTACAGGATAGGCTTGCTCCACACAATATTGTATGGTGTAGATGTTAACTTGGTGCTCTCATAACTAAGTGGTAAGATTGAGAAGTCTGTGACATAACTGGACAAGAACTTGTCTTCATTCATAATTCTGTACCTGTTGTCTGTAGGTAGAATTCTCTACCCCAATGCCTGTAGCACGATTGTGATTAGGAGGGTGTATGTCAGAGCTCTCACTCAAAATGCAGCAAACCAACCAATCGCAGCATAGTTGAAAAATACAAAGCAGCTCTTTTAATATTTCTAACCAGTACTCTAAGAATAGAAGGAATGGTAGAGAGTTTCTGTAAAAAAGGATAGAAAATGGCTTTAGCTAAAAAAAAGTTTCAAAAATACAGACTCTATTCCACTTTTTTTTTGCAGCTTTTATTATACTTGCTTTGTGCATCTGACTTCTTGAGAATTAATTAAATTAAGCATCAGAAGATCCAACTTTCTCAGTGGCATCTGTGACTCCAGACATATTGACTTCTTTATAGTTACGGCATTCCTCTTGGTTTGAAACTGAAAAGAGGAAAGAAAAAGGAGTTAGAATAGATCTGAATATCACAAAATGTGTGCATAGGATATCCAAGTCTTAATAAATATATAGGTTTTGACACCATCATATTAAGTGACTTGAGGAAAAAAAATCTGAAATAGAAGTTAGACGCTGTTATACTGTTATTATAAATATAAAGCTTCAGTGTTCTAAATTGGTAAAATATTCTTTTGGAGATGTCAGTGCTCATTTGGAGATGATCCACCTGTCTTATTCATACAAGGAACAGCTGTTCAACAAAAGTCAAAAGCTTTCTGAAACACAAGAAATATTAGCTAATCTGAGAATATTTATCAATTAGCTAATATTACAGTCAGTGCTCAATCACAGTTTTGTACTATTCTGATGTCTTAAAAAGCAGCCCAATAGTATCTTGGAAAAATAATGTTTGTCTGTCTGCATTCTTGTTTAATTACCATGTTCACTTGCAGAGCAACAAAATTACCCATCAGAATGAGAAAATCTAACAATGTGCCTGAAGATCTGCCAACAATTTTCTAGCAAATCTCAAGCAGAATTCCAATGGACAAAGTCTGTTTCATGAGGAAAATCACACTTCAAAATTACTTTTTTGTGAGAAACCTTGACCACAAATGTGTTATCCAATCAATATTGTGTGAAATTAACACAGTGTAATACTGGTGTTCTTTGACCTCTCTTCCAAGCAAAACTATGTAGTTTAATAATTCTTAAAAAAAAAAAATATTTTTTAATAGACATTTAGTTAGAATGCTGGAATAATCTGTTTTGGCTAACTCTAACATAAAAGGAGTGCATTTCTATTACCTTGCTGTTTATTTTCATTCACCAAATCAAGACATCAATCGAAGTAACACTGAGTAGCTGAAAAACATCTCAGGCTGTGACCTGGAATGGAGAATGTACAGGGAGGAAAATAACATGAAATTACAGTGCAGCTTTCTGTTTATCAAATACTTTGCTAAAGTGACCAAATATAGCATGTTGATGCTAATACTTAGCCCACTTGCCTCTGCCGAATTCCTAATAGACTAGTGCAATATGTAGTACAATACAGAGCAAATTCTGGAATGCACAAAAAAGAATTATACCCTGATGGAAAATTAATTATAGAATAGTGAATAACGGACCTCTTTAAGGTATAACAGATCAACAGGGAAAAAAAAGATACATTTTTAACCATTTCATATAAAAATTAATATGCAGTTCCTGTCAGGTTTACCTCTCTTTTACAAAATGGGGTAATTAGTACATGGAGTCATCATGTAAACCAACTGAAGACAACATATAAACCAAATCCCTACATGGGTCATTTACGTTAGAGATGGACTTGATGGTCCTTGCGGGTCCCTTCCAACTCAGAATATTCTGTGAATTTGTGAAAGCTTCTTCAAAATGGCAGGCTATTTTCCTTGGCTGTATTGCCATAGTTTGTATTAGTGACAGAGGTATATTAAAGAATTCATTATTTAAATAACATTATTTAAAACCTAGTAAGGTATTTATAAAACCATAAAAGAGAGTGTTCAATATGGATACGATCAACAACTGTAGGATTGATAATTGATGAGTTTGTTCATGTCTATAAGGCCTATACGGAGCTGGTTTCTGGGGCTGCTTGCTTCACTGCCAGATATGTGTTCCCAGCAGCATCTCTGAAAATAATCGTAAGGAAATGTGATAGTCATCAGCACAGCCACAGTCCCTGGGCACTTAAGAAAATGTTTGCATTTGGGATTTAACCAGCCTGGTAAATATCAAGTAGCTCAACTGAGGTCAGTGAAATAATTTATAATCTGCAAAAACCTGCAACTGTTGTCTTAAAGTTAGCTGGTGCTTTGGTTTGCTGTGTTAATAATTATTTTCAGAGACCTTTACTTCACTGTGTTTAGTCATTGCTGGTGAATGCAGTTCTATTGGCAGGTAGAAACTCCTGATGTTGCCTGTAAGAATTACACAGTTTGCTGCTGAAGTGTTTTATAAAGAAGTTATTTACCTACTATGAAGTCCTTTTCATGCATTAGTTTATTATACTGCACATCTATAACCTCAGTCTATGTTTTCAGAATTTCAGCCGAGGGTAACAATGCATTGTTAGAACTCATGGAACAGAAATAAAGCCATAAAAACAGCCTATGTTTGAGCAGCTAAATCCAGAGTTATGATAAGTCCACCTTCGTTCATCCCTACATGGACCTTTGACCAGTGCACTTCCATTAAAGCATTGTTGAACATTCTATCTTTCTTATACTTTACTCAGGAGTGATTGAAGATGAGCCATATGGAAATTTTTTACTATTTTATGTGTTGTTTGTAGCAAATGTCTGTCCCCACATCACTTAAGAGAATGGAAGTGCATGTCCAAGTAAAGTCTGATGTTTGGATCAATGTTATGGCATGTTTTCAAAGACTTGAATCAGGAAGAAAAACAGCAAAGCTAGTGCTTTAGACACAAAAATTAGGCATTGTCATAGAAAGCTTTTATTCCAGAAAAGTAAACAGGGCCACAGCACTTATTTTTATACTGATAATCTGGAAATATTGTTTATTTAGCTTTAGTTGGTACAAATCCGTTCTGCTGAAATGCCAAATTGAGGTTTACAGAAGTGGTTGGGAAATTAGATGTCATTATCTTCAGGTCTTGCTCCTTCTGCTCTGCAAGTGCAACCATCTGCAAACAACAGCTCTCTAACAAAGACTCTGATGATGCACACAAATAAGATAGATTAAAAAGTTTGTATGAGTGGATTCTAATCTTTGCTCCCAGGGTAGATCATGAACTGCGTGATCTAAATTTGGTGCAAAGGAATCTTCAGACAGTGATGACAGAGTGAGTCACTCAAGCAAACCATCATGCTGTTGTTAGATAATATAGGTCTATTTATTTAGCAGAACAATTGTCATGTTTGCTCTGGGTATATGACAAGCACAAAGTTCTCTTTTTACTGCCCTGGTGTGCAAAAATATCTAAGAGTATCAGATACACAAAAGAATATAGGTGCCACAAGTTTTTGCATTACAACCTGCTGAGCTTAGGTAAGAAAAAAGCAAACTGACAGAGGATCTCAAGCACACAGTTGTCACTACTCCAAAGACAGTTGTACCACAAGGAAGACAGGCTTCTCAACCGGGGTATTGTTAGCTCTTATCGACCAGTCGAAGAACTGTTGGACCAAAGATGGCTACCCTGCTTCCTACCCCAAGAGCAATTCATGCGTTTTACCCAATTGCTATTTAATTCATTAAAAAAAAAAAAAAAATCCCTTCAGGCCATCCCCTAAAGTGAGGATTAGCTGCTAGAGCTTTTCCTAGCTGTACCTAGATCGAGTTACTCAAAGGTCTTAAATAAAATAATGAAATTTCTGTGTCAGAGATGAACTTTTAGCTGAAATATTTCCTTACTTTCCAGTTATAATTAAGATGAGGTGATTTGAAAATGCTGAATTTCTCCATATGAAGAGTAATTTCAAAAGAGAAATACCTCTGCAATTCAAGGGTCTACAGGTTGAAAACACAGCTGGATTGGGATTTTCAAGTGAATAAGTTTTAGTATTGAGGGACATGTCTTCCTGGTTTGCAGTATTAAAAGTTCTGACTGGGATCAGGATCAAACTCCTGAGTGATGTGAGCACGGCTACACAGTCAGTGGTAAAGTTGATTCTTAGTCCTGGCTCGCCTTCTGGCATTCATCTTGTACATGCTGATATTCAGCAACAAATCAGCTTCATTCCACAAATCTCACTGTCTAGGTAGCAAAATGTGTAAGTGCACCATCAGTACTTTTCTTTTAGCCACACTCTATAATAGGTGCTAGACCCTGAAAATGAAATAGTTGGTGATGAGATGCACCTCACAAGGAAATGGACATTTCCTTCAGAATTAACAAGCCAGTGAGTAGCCACAGTTAACAAAAGCACAAGTGCAGCTGGCAAAGTGCATCACTGTGTTTTATTGTAATGGAAAGGATCAGCACACGTAGCTGCTTTGGGCTGTAGGCTCTGTCTGTTAAAGCCTTTGGTACCTCAGTGAATACCCTGAGGCACCATGGCAAGTCTGTAGTGCAGTAGCCTGCTTCTCTTCAGCATGCAAGGAAACCTTCCTGCCTTGTGCACCTGTGCTTTGAGCAAGCCAAAAGAGGGGCAGACTCAGCAAAAAAACCCCAAAAAAAACCAAAAAAGAACTTTCCCTGCAGATTTTTGCTTGTACTCCTGACATTTACAGAGTAGTATGTTCTAGTATTTATTTTAATATTAAAAAAGTTCTCCTCCAGAAGAGCCTTGTCATTGCTTGACAGACGTATGCATTGCTGGTAGATACGAATATGTCTATAGAATTGGTTTGAAATACATCTTTGAAATATTTTAATAGCCTATTGATTTTTTCCACATTAACCTATTCTGAAAAGAGAGAATGAAAGTCTGCTTTCTGTGCAGAATTTAGAAGTAATTCAATGCCTTCGAGTTTCTTGCATTTCTGCTACCCTTTAAATATGTCCTCCAAAGTTACCTTGATAGAAGGGTATTTGCATTTATACCCTATTTCAGCTTTTACTCCATAGAAACTATCTGATATGTTTTCTTCTTTCACCCAGCTGACTTGCATTTACATTTTCCCTGTTTTTTTGAAATGTACAATTGCAGACCTGTTTTTCCACTACGATGGAGGAAAGCCGATCCCTCAAAGTCAGATTCTGTGTTTGAGTAAAAAATCTGGCAATTTTCACATTTCCTCAATTCAGCAGGTCTTTGGCATGGTGGCAGAGCAATTCCAAGCACTGCTTTGCAAACATACATTATTTCCCAGTGCCTCATCAGCTGTATCACACACTGAATACAAATTAATGGTAAATGCCAATCAATGCTGCTTTATGGTTCCCCATGCTGCCGTTGTTGTTACTCTGTGCTCTTATTGGATTTTCATGTCTAATTGTATGTTCACCCACATTTTGCCACATTCCCTTTTTCACGAATGAGTAATGAAGGCATTTCTATTTTTGAATTTGGAAGCTTTGTTATGCACTGACTCCTGTGTAAAAGTTCTGTAGTTCTATGTGAAAAATTGAAGAGTGGCTAAGAGTGTAATTCTTCTCTCTCTGTCTCTCTCCTTTTTTTTTTTTTTTAAGGATTACAGTTCTATCTGTGCAATACATACCTAGCTTATCCTATGGACAAAAAGTTATTTATTTATGCAAAGATAAGGCACTGACTTGACTAAGTTTTGCCCCAAATCTGTTACCATGAATTATATTTAAATTCTCATCAGTTCTTCCCACATCTTCAAGGTAACAGAGTAGAATCTATGAATACATAAAAGAAATATCTTAAAACACATTAGTCAGCAATTATTCAGGAAAACAAAAAACCCTCTCAGCTAACCTTATTCTTTTTAATCCTTTCAATGCAACCATTGTTTGTTAAAAGTGATAAAAATAGCTGAGTTAAATTTTATTATATTCTGAGAACCACATAAATCTTCTTTCATTATACGACCTGTCTCAAGTAGCAGGCAGGTAGAGTAAAAAAAAGTTATTTACAGATTCCCTTTAATATCATTCTTATAGATACTTGTATTTAGAGTCAAATGTAATCCCAACCCATGTAAAACTTGCTGAAACTTATGGCCTTCAGTGGAATGAATGTCAGTATAAAACACAGATGTCCCAGAGCTGTTCTCAAAGTGCTGTCTATACATCCTTACTGTTAAGGCTAGGCTCGATCACAACACTTACCTGCAGTGTCACCAGTCATAAAAACCCTTATTGTCACACATCTCATGAGATAAACATTATTTTATCTGAGTTTTTGTTCAGGGTCTGGATTGCATATTCATTAATCACCTGATTTTAAGCTACTGAACTAATGAAATGACTAACAAAGGCAAGAAACTTTCACTTCTGAAGAACTCTTAGAAGGAGAAGTTGTTTATGGCTGAAACTTCTGTAAAGAGAGAACATTTCTTGTAATCAAAGAAGCAGTCACAAAGATCGGTTTGTATTCAGTCTAGATTAAACCTGCCTAAACTCCACCTGCAGAAGTGAACATCAATTGGACAGTGTGTTATGAAGATTCATTGTTTCCTTTGACGAACAAAAGAGTCTGTGCAATTCCTTAACCTGCTCTTTCTGAAGGTGTGAAGGCTGTTCTTCTCAAAGCAGTGCTGAGTGTCAGCAGAGTGAATTGGAGTTGCATTAAGAATAGAGAGGACTACTGTCCTAATTGAAAGTAAGACCTCAAAGTTGACCCCCAAAGAAATAAAATCACTGCAGGAGCAACGAGTTCAGGCATCATAAAAAGCCAATGCATATTTTCTGTTGTGAAAAATTAATTTTTTAAGCACCAGGAAAGCAGCTTTCCTCAGTAACTGTTCTGGAAAAACTGCAACCAAAGAGATCCTCATTTGCAACTGCTCAGGATGGAACATATTTAAATTGCCCACACAGCAAATTTGCTGTCCTAGAGCTATACAAAATTATTCAGCCCTTTTTATCTTTAATTGTTTATCTCAAAGGCTTGCCTATTCTATTTCGAAATTATTTTTGCAGCTAAGAAGGAAAAGGTTGTTAGGCTGAATCAGTAACACAGATGATTTCTGCTTGTAAATGTTCAATGTATGTTTTACTGATACATGCTGCCTGAGCCATTTCCTGAAACTGTGGCTGGAAACAGCCCTTTTATTGCTCATTTCTCATGCTAAAACACAATGAAATTCAATTATCACAAAAACAGTCAGTAGGCTTCAATTTTGCCTGTCCTGTTACTTTTTAAATTTGGAGTGCCTCCCAATTGCTGTCACAGCTACCACATTGTCTAAATCAATTGCCATGGCATGCTCACTAAATTGAGAAATGCTGTTGTGAATGCATAAGAGATCTCAAGCATCAACAGAAACAGATACAAACAGAAAAAATAAAAGGTAGGGGGATTTTTCATCTGCTACAAAACTTTATTCCTTAGTTTGATTTCCTCTGAGGATTCACTAAGGGACAAATACTTCAGCCTTTCTGCCTGCCTGTTTGTTTCAATACTTCTTAAGCAGGCAAAAGCACTGCTAAAGCAGTGATTCAAAGGGAGATGGTTAAAAGTGGAAATTTTACGGCTTCAGGTCTTCAATTCTTTTTCAAACTCACATACAGTACTTTTTTGCCACAGTTCATTCACAGAGAGTTGTACTTAAGACCAGACTATATCTTGCATATTCAGGGGTTTATGGGAAAGCAAAACCTGCAGGAGATTTGCCACATGCTCAGGGACCATTTCCACTCTATTAAAAGGTTGGTGTAGGTGGGGAAAAAGCTCCATTCTTTCAGTACACCTTTATCTAAAAGTGGAGTAAAGCATTTCACCTCAGGAAGGACATTGTGCTCCAGTGTAACAGCCATGGAAGCCTCTGTTCCTCTGGCCTTATCCAGGCAAAGGGGACACAAACTGTTTCCACAGTTACATACACATACGACTTTGACTCAGTCACCCAGAGTGGACTGTGGGGAATGTACACAGACATGAATAAGAGAATTTGTTAAAAACTAAAAAGATGGGGATCTTGTACATCTTGAAGAGAAACAGACTAAATTGCTTCTGTACAGCACAGAGGAAAACAAACACAGTACCTTTCATCTAGAAGCTTAAATCCTATGTATATTAGATTAATTGCACCCAAAAAGGGCTCATTTCTCTCTAGTGACTGTAAAGGGCAACTCCTCAATTCGCTTAGAAAAATATGAAGATGCAATGCATATTCAGAGTGGACAAAACCCTCCAAAAAACCAAACCACTCCTCCCACTACCAATACTCAAAAAACAACAGTGAATTACAAGAGTAAAATCTTGTTAAATTGGAATTAAGATGAACTATTTCATAAGCTTTCAATATTATAGACTCTTCATCTATATCCTTCATGTTTGAAAAAAGGTTTAATCATCAACATTAAGTCAATAGATTTCAGTTTAATTGCTCCTGTTAAAACTGAGTCCGTATTGCACTTTCTTCTCTATAAATAAGTCCACAGCTCCATCTCAGAAGAACATCAGGCTTCATACGCTCACATCTATCAATTCCTAACTAAGGTTTAAATAATGCTTTTTTCCGGAAAACTCCAGTTGCACCATGACTTAGAAAAAGGATCTGGCTAGAAAGTGTAAGAGTGAAGAGATGGCCATGCCAAGCAGTAGCCTTTTGTTGTCTAGAAAGGTGGTCATATAGGTACCCTAGAAAAATACAGTTCATCCTTGCTCAGTACAATTTCACCAGTTTTGCAATTCTGTGTCTCATAGATTCATTTATTTGATCATGTTTCACTCTTGATATTTTAGCAGGTTTTTCAACATAATTGCAGCTGTGGGCTGCTGCAGGCAGAAGCAGTAACAATACGTGTAAGTGAGAATAAGTAGACCCTTTCCCTTATACAGTAGTCAACCTTTGGAGCTGTTGGCTTTAGGAGGATCCTGCCTGAATAAAATTCAGAAGGACATGAGTAGGACTTGAAGAGGGTAGCTAGGGGTAGGTATTTTAGATTGAGGGAGTAAGAAAGGAAGCTGAGACTGGCAACTGAGGTGGATGGAAGGGTGTCCAAAAGAATAGAGAAGTGGCTCCTGATTTGCTGATGTGAAGCTGAGAGAGTGATTGATTGAAAAGATGGAGTGGAAAGATTGGAATAGGAATCAGAGACAATGAGTGATGGGTGTGGAAATACAAAAAAAAGGAAAAATAAAGAAAAGAACAGCGGGTGGAAATAAGACCAAGGAAGACATGCTTTGTGAAAGAAAGGAAATTTAAAATGGTTAGAGAAGGAGAATGGGAACAGGAGGCCAAAGTGAACCAGGGACATGAGGAGTATCAGAGGCACAGTGAAACAAAGTGTCTCTACGCCCTAAGGAAATTGAAAGGAAGCTCTTGCTGGCAAGGAAATATTCTGCTGTCATAATATGAAGGTTGCAATAGTTAAGTCTCACTGTTCCTCTGGTATCAGAACTGTAAATATCTCCTCATATTCTAATCATGGCATAAGAAGTCTCTTGTAATTCACTGAATTTGAAAAACAGTCTCTGCTGTAGATTTAATAATTCTTACTGTGCTGATAAAAAGTTGATATATGATCATGCTGCAGTGTGGCAGCCCATCCCTGGGCTGTCTAACACCAGCCAGAAGCTAGTAGCTGGAAGGCTCCACCAGTGCGACCTGGTTAATGGGGAAACTCCCCAGGATTAGGGTGACAACAAAGCAGCCCTCGCACCCCTATGTAGATGTCTCCCTGGGCATTGGATCCTGGTTTCCCCTCCCTTCTCCCCTATACTTGGTTATCTTCCAGAACTTTCTACCTTCCTCAGTAGCCCATTGGCTCTTTGCTCCCTCTTCCCGCCTTCCTTGTTCCCCATTGGGCCTCGGTGCATTTCCCTGCCTCTGTAACACCCCTTTGGCCCTCAGTTATTGGTTCCCTAGCGTTTCCACGCCCCTCTTCATCCCTGGTTCTTAACCCCCGTCAGCCTTTGTGCGGGGTTCTGTCGGCACCCTGCTCTTGGACCCCAATCACCGTAATAAACCCTGTTCCCGTGGAGCTGTGTCGGAGCTTAGCCGCTTCTTCCCGCGCCGCTGCCACCTGGAAGCTGCCGAGCCCTGTGTGAGCCTCGGCTGCTTCCCCGCTGCGAACAGATCCAGCAACTCAGGACAGCCCTCCGGGTAACTGGCACTGCCCCCGGAATCCGGGTCGGGGCGAGTGGTGTCGTGATCACCCATAGGATCTGACACATACAAAAATCTTAAAAGATCTTTATTTTGGTTGCAATATCAACTGCTCAAATTTTCGGAAATGTCGAGATAGAGGTGCTTGAGAATCTCTAATTATGTTTAATTGACGAGGCAGTCTTGCCTTGATTACTAGTGATTTCTTTTGCAAGGTCCATGCATAATACAGCATGCTGAGCAGATTTGCTTTGATATGGTTTAAGGTTATTCAAGGGAAGATGTTTTTTTTCTATAGGATCCTGTCATCAGAAGATAAAATACTGGAATATGGTAGTTTGTGAATTAGACAAACTTTAGCAGGAAAAACAAGAAGTTAGGCCTCAAGGCAAATTTGTTTTTCTAGGACAACTGGACTCAATTCCTGATGCTGAGGGACAGAGTTCCTCACTTAGTCAGAAAAATTAATTTCAATCAAAATTAATTCTAAAGCTCACTAACCATGATTTTCTAAGATTGAATACTTAATATTAGTTAAAAGTTCTACTGTTAATGCCTCTTTGTTTGTCTTCTCAGTTGTTGAAATTTTGGTAGCCTCAGAACTCCCGTGGCAGACATTAGAACGTAATTGCTACAGTATTTCCCTCTCACAAACTATGATGGTTAAGTGCACTTGAAAAGACAAAAGAGGAAAATAGGTTTGTCTTAAAAAAAGAGCTTGACTCAGGAGTAGCAAATACAGTGCGGGCTGTAAAACAAAAAATTAAGAGAAAATACAGGGCTGAATAACCACCATTAAACATTATTTGTTTCAGAGGACTGAAAACATTGTATTAAAACCACAGTTCGTGAAATACTAATTAATGTAGAAGAGGATAGCTTAAGGTAACACTGGAATTTCTCAATTTTTCCAAATTTGCAACTTTCGTAGTAAAGTTTATCTTTGTCATGTGTTCTTTGAGCACTTTGTATTTTTAGTTTTTAAAATAGAAATTTTACACCACACTAAGTAACTGTCATGCTTCCTGTCTATTCTTTTTTACTTTCTTGTGCCAAAATTCCTCTGAATTTTTTAAAGAATAAAACAACTAAAGCAGTTATTGTGTTCCCAGGTGGGATTAATCTAATATCTGTGGACTAATGTGGTTTTTCAGTAAAATATTTCAAGTATAGTACTGAGCCATTGTAGCTTTTCTGCTTCTTAGTTTGTACTCAGCACATTAATTTCTGCATTGCATTGTGCTGTGCAGTATAGAAAGAAACCTGACACGTAACTTCTGATTCTTAGATGTGTTCTGGGAAAATGGGGAAAATAGCATATTTCTACATATATATTCCAAGCTCAAGAGTCTCTAGTCTTGTGTGAAAATAGGCATGTGTCTACCCTCACTAACCTTTATTTTGGGGACAGCTGGACCAGAGATCAGCAGGAAATCTCAGGTAGGTAAGCTACAGCTCCCTGCTGCAACTCTGTAGTGAGGCAAAAGAGGCTTTTTTGCGGAGTACAGTCTGTGTGTTTGTGCCAGTGCAATTGTGGTACCGTGGTAGGCTGAATGAAAAGCTGACTGATTTTAGATGCTGGGAAGAATTCACTGTGACTGCACAGGTTTTCAGCAGCAGTTCTAAAACCAGTGGTATGCCCTGGGGTTGAGGATGAGTTCCAAACTATTTCTGTGAGTACTTGTAAATGACCTTAGTAGGTGTTCATGTAATGCCTTGTGTAATAAAAGTGAAGAAGTCTCAAGTTTTCTCTTCCAGTCCTTCCAGCTTTACACAGGTTCAGGTCTGGAGCAGTGTTTATAAACCTTCTCTGCAATCACAAGGAGTGACAGATTTTCCCTGAGAGGCAGGTGGCAAAATGAGCATCACTAGTCTATCATCTCCCAGAGAGTCAAAAGGACAGAGATACAGCAAAAATACGCACTATAGAACTTGTGGAATTAAAAAAGACAACCTATTTTTTGAGAAGTTAAATATGTAAGAGCCTGGAAGGATTGCTGGCTCAAAACATTGCAGGGTTGGGTGTGTGGGGCAAGGGGCAGATCAGGTCTTGCTCTAGTGAGGCAATGAACCCTTAACCCCACCCCTCCCCCCAGCCTGTATCCCAGCCTTGCAGTGGCTGACAATCCCTGGCACACAGAGACAATGCTCCACACCTGCCCCTGGAGCCCCTGACACAGCTCCTAAGTGGCCAAATGACTACAATCCGCACCTGGGGAAGGGGCCACGAATGTATTTAAAACAGAACACGAGGCAAGCATGTGTTCTGACACTCCCTCCCCTTAGAATTTCTATCATCTGAAAACCACTGGAACCAGGAGCTGGTAACTATACTTGTTCTTTTCTATATGTCTTCTGTCTTTGTTTCTTCCTCTTTCTTCCTTTAATTCCTTTTTCTTAGAGTTTTGAGAAACTTAAACTTGGATGGGCTTGGAGTTTGCTAATTTAATGCTTTGTAAAATGGTTTATGTTGTTTGAATGCTGCTCTAAACTTTTGCCAAAGTTCTCTGATTTTCTGAAGTTGCCAGTAAAGTTTTTTTTGTTGTTTTGACTTCTTGAGAATATCTTGTGTGTACTTCTCCTTTGAGGAACTCAAAGCACATGAACAACTATAAGCCCTTTTTAAAAAGAGTCTGACTGGGCAAGTTTTTTGGGGCCTTACAAAAGCTTAGAGGCGTGACTCTTATTCAAGCTTTATTTCAGTAGCTATCTTTCTACCAGCTTTTAACCTAAGGAAACCTAGAAAGTGGTGCTTTCTTCTACCTTCCATTCTCCCTCTCTGCCTCCTTACCCCAGTGCTGTGTCTGTTCTGCACTCACTGGCAGAGATGAAGCTGTAACACTGTGAGCCCCTTGTGTACCTGCACATAGCCCTTGTTCATGGTAGTAGCAAATGATTTACGCAAAGTCACAAGGAAAAGGACAAAGTTCAGAGTGATGGATGGGAAGATTATGAAGTAACAGAATTCTTTTAATGAAGTGCAAGTCTTTATAGACCAGTTTCTCAAATAGGCTTGTGCATTGTTGCATGTACTGCTTGGAAAATGTGGCCTAATTCATCTTCTCTGTGCCATTTAGTGAAAGGCTGTAATTACAAAGGGAATAACTCACAGAGGTAGTCTGCGAATAACACACAGAGTATGTGTGTATATGCATTCCTATTTGAATCGCTGTGCACAAGCATGACAAGGAAAAGTGCCTGGCAGTGTGAGATGTCATGTCATATGTTTGTTTTGTTAAATAACATAAAGTTTGCAACATACTTAGAAAGCGAAGGTTATTGAGTACTCAAAATGAGTGCCTTATTTTGTGAGGACATTTCATATTTCTTTAAAACCTTATTCAAAGGTGAGAGATTACTGCTGTAAAAGTTTGTAATGTTTGTCAGTATCCTGAATAAGGGATGATGTCTTTTATGAGGGCTTGTGTCTCTTCAATGAGTTTGTATTTTCAACTGTTAGAGCCTAGATAGTAAAGTAGGTATATTGGAAGAGTTTGCCATTAGTTTTGTTGAGGGTCTGCACTGGAGCAGCAGCTGGAGAAAAACCTCTCTCTAATCCACATCATATCAGCATCCAGTCCTAGGTAGCAACATGTGCACCGCATTTTCTTAGCATTGGCACATGGTCAAGAGCTTGTGACCTTTCTTTGCAGATCCACGTCTAGCCTCTATTATCTCTGCTTGAGACTAAATTACTTTTTGTTTTCTCCATATGTCCAAAGATTAAAGCACTACCCTGTAAATAGTACAGTTCTGATCATCTCTTTGCTAGCAAGTGCAAGAAGTACTGGGTCATTATTCTGAATGTATTCTCTTGCACCTGCTTTGGGGCATACAGCAGTTCTGGCTGCCCCTTACACAGCTGTGCAAAGGGTATATCACAGATCAAGCTATATTCTTTCTCAGTACTGAAGTTTATAGGCCTTTTTGAGGATGTACAGGTATGAGAAATGAAGCTCACCACAAATGCACTCTATCTAGATACATTTCAATATCCAATAAATAATTGCTGTCATAAAAGTCTGCATCTGGCCTGCTACTGTATTTCTGCAGTTCAACTTCAATTACAGGGAAAAAGAAAGGAAAATAAAAAAGAAGCAGTTTCTTGTAGTTTTTTTGACTTTGGAAACAACCTCCAGAATGACCACATACAGGTAGAAGACTGATAATAAAGTTACTTACTGGATTAGCGTAACTCTTCTATAGTCTAGCAAGCTGCCTGCTGTGTACTGCACAGAGGGGTCCTCCCTTTTTTAAGTAAGAGTTGCAGTGTTTATGCCATGCTCTGGTAAGTGACATATAAATGACCCTGAAGGATTAGCAGAAGGATTTTGGAGAGTCCTGGGCAAAGGAGCTCCTACCAGAGGAGTGAAGCTCTAGCATTTACAGCTGTGTGGCAGCTTGGGGAACGTCTGGTCCTTTATCTGGCACACTGGAGGGCAGTTGAAAGAAATCAGACGTCCTTTGTGCAACGATAAGTGCCTTGTTGTACAAAACCAATGAGCTGAAAGGAAGAGAGCAAGAAAAGGCTAAGAAACACTGCAGAGAGGCTCCATTGTTAACTACTTGTCCATCCAGCCTATCGAAAGGGCATCTAGGTGGGAGAATAACATACACCACTCAGATTTGAGGATTACATCACCCCACACTGCTTTCCTTTGTGTCTCAGTTGCATTTTTCACCTTCATGGCAATTCAGATCCTATTAAAAGGTGTGTTTTGAACATTATACCCCTCAGTCAGTAAGAGTTTGCCTTGTTACTTGTTGGACAGCTTCAAGATACAAATGTCAGTAGCGACAATGGCATTTTCTCTAGTAGGTTGTTCTATACAAAGTATGCTCATGCATTTAAATTACTTATGCTTGTAAGGTACTCTTGGAAAGCGTTTCATGAATGGAGCATAAAGGCATTTAAGTTGTGTGTACTAAGTGTCTCTAATGTAATAAGGAAACTGCTGATTGCTGTAACTTGTCCTGAAGCAAACCAGCTCACTTGTGTAGGTGGTGTCTAAAGCTCAGCAAAATCACAAGAGATACTAAAGCTGCATATTTTGATTGTAGTTCACTACCAGTAAGTTTTTTTTTTTTTTCTTTTCCTGGCATGAAAAGTGCAAAAAAATCTATTTGACAGCATACTTTTCTTGAAACTTAAAATAGAGACGTGTCTCTTGTAATTTATGTGTTGTCTAGTGAAAACTTAGTATCTACCTAGTCAGAAGGTCAGGTCTCCTTCTTCTAGCTATCTAACACAGGTAATAATCAGTAAGGCTGCTACAGTTATTGCTGAAGTTATCAGCTTCTTCTCTACAACAGGATCATCCAGAAAGGCTAATTTAGGTGTAAATTAAAAAGTCTGATTAAGGAGTAGGTGTGTGCTGCTTTTGGACCATTTGGAAGAGGTAAATAGAGAGCTATGTCTCTTATTCCTGAAGAGATGTAAAAATTTTTCTTTCTGACCAGTCCTCTGCTATCATCTATTTGTTTCTGTCCCATCCAACACAAGAGCCTTCTGATGGCTGTTTTCTTCATGGTGTCAGGTATTAAGCCTCTCAGTTTTTCACCTTGTATTTATAAAAAGAAGATGAAATCTTTTTCTGACCCCAATGCTCTTTGTCTACTCCATACTCAGATGCTTCAGTATGCACTCCTCCCTCAGTTTCCTCCTCCCTAAAGTTAATAAAATCTGAGAATTCTGTTGCAGATTCCAAAAGGGAAACGCTTCAGCAGAAATCTGCTGCAAGATCCCACGCGTGGTCAGAGAAATACTGAGTAATACACCTGTTGAGTTCTTGGCACCTTATGGTAAGGGGATACTTCCTATTCTGCTTTTTGAATTCTCTTGTGTCTGCCCCAGGCTGCAGAGAGTGTTGGTGAAGCTAGTGAAAGGAAGCCCAGCAGGACATGTGCTAAAGCATAATAACTCTCTATTCTATGATTCCTGATAGACTATCTACTCTGTAGCATTAGGGAAACTAAGCAAGGACTAAAATACTGAGTGACAGGTAAATCAACACCATGGGATCATCACAGCTTCAGCTGAGAAATCACCACAGTATGCAGAGTGGTCAATAACTGACAGAAAAACTACTGCTCTGTGCTTAAGAAAATTGCAGCCAGCAGCTGTACAATGGTTACACGACTTCTGAAAACCAACAAATAAATTTCTTTAATGGGGATATGGTATCTAGTCCTTGTCTGTTGGTCCAGTCAGTATTTCTCTGCTTCTACCAAAACTACATTTGCATTGGTTTCTGTTTTTCCTTTCTTAGAGTTACTACTGCCAGTGAGCTGGCATGCTGCTCAAACTGCCTCCATACCTAAACTGAAATATAACTCCTTTGCAGTACTTTGCTAAATCTTTAACTGACAGCTCCTCTTGCTGTAACATATCTTTAGTTGAATTTAAACTGCGTTACAGACTCTATTTTTCTTTATCAATTTCTGTGTAATTTAAAGTTCCAGACTGCCTTTGCCGCTGAAAATTATTTGCAAATACGATTCAGTCCTTGACAATAGATAGACATAACTCAGCTCTGTCGTGCTAATAGTTAATGGTAGATCACTAAATAATAAACTACCACTATAGTTTCTTGATTAACTAGGCATTCAAATCTTCCTACTTCAAATATCTTGCATAATTTTTGAATTTTTTTTCTGGATACTTGTGGAAGAACAATCTAATGAGTAAAAAGTTAACAAAAAAACAGCAAAAATCATCAGACTGGAAGAAATCAATTACAAAACCAAGTTAATATTTATTTTGCATTCTCTCTTCATCTACTTTTATAGATCTAAGTGCTTGAGCACCTGACAAACAACAGGGAAAATACACTGTTATGTGCAGGTGCAGTTACTATTGTAATAGAAATACATGCCTTAGCACCTGGAAGCCTTCATCCTATTGACAAGTACATGCTAAATAGAGTACTGCTGGTTTTTTGTTGTGTTATCTACATTTTATGAGCTAGAGATGCTACATTTTTACAGTTTAAACAGACACAAAGTGTATTTTATCCTGTTAATAATGCACAGGAAGCCATGCTGCAGACATTTCAGTACAGGCTGACCACCTCTTCTGTGTTCATCTGCTTCAGCGCAGGGAGACACTGATCTGTGACTGGAGTTTCTAGGCACTCCTAGGAGGGCATTCAGATGGTAACTGATCAGCAATAATAGATTGGGACTGAAGAATGTCCTGGTTTAGCAGGCAAGAGCCAGGTGACTGCCGAACCAGGTTATGCTGACTAGAGGCTGGAATGCTATATGGGGAACAATTCCATACAAAGGAGGAAAAATTCTCTTGTAGATAGGGTGGGAAATGCTGCAGTGATGACTTGGAATGACATGGCTGATGCTGTTGGAATTGTGCCTAAGGAATCGTCTCATTCTGCATCTTTGCAGCCTGCCTGTAGAACACAAGGTGGTGGAACTCTGCCCAGTGTATTGTGTGTTTCCTCAAGGTGTGCTACAAAATTTCCCCGTCCACATTCCTAGTGAGCTAAATGTGTCACTTTACATGGATATTGAAGGAGAAGATCTAGGAAAGCTTTACAGGTATGAGACAACATTCAGTTACATGTGGAATCCTGCCTCTATAGATGTTACCATCAAATGAGGAAGATTCTGGTAGAAGCTGTCATGGTTTAGGAATGGTATTCTCCAATTCAGTGCTCCCACTGAAACCACTCCAAACCATGTGCCACTTGCTCACTCTCTCCTGCCCTTTCCCCTGGTAGGGAGCTGGGCTGAGGGATTTGGAAGCACAAAAGGTACAGGTTATAAAAACAATTTACTGAAAACAGCTGAAAAATGAAATAACACAACAAACTATAGCAGCAACAATATTAATGACAGAGTGTGCAAGGAAAAGGTGAACAATTTACATGTGATTTCTAATCAGAGGACCCCCCCCAAAAATACCCAAATGTTACACTGCATGACCTGGATGATACTCCTTTACTCTGTCTAGGAAAAAACCTCCCTTGTCCCCACCCCTGGAAATGAGGTGAGGTGGTGTTGACTAAAATCAGAAGAAAAACTTTCCAAACAATATTAAAATTGATAACATGAAGAGCTGTCTTTTAATGAAAGCTTTCAGGTGCATATACCTATGCACATGCACAGGATTGAAGTTGCACAGTTTTTATAAGTTTAACTAGTTAGTATATCTAGCAAGTACATCCAACAGAAGAACAGTTGCCCTTGCATCTGTCCCACTGGAGCCCCTCCAAGGGTTCTTAGCCTTGTATTTTTTTATGTCTGTGAAGTATCTTATTATTTCAGCCCAGGAGCTGGTGTAAAACAGGATGTCCTTGTTAGAGGTTCTTTTCCTTGCAAATAAGACCAAACAGAATTTCGAGAGTGTGGCATAATATGTGAGAAAGGGTAAGTATTGCTCTAAAGTGTGAGGAAATGCTAGAAACTATACAGCCGTATATTAAAAATCTACAAAGCTACAAGTATATAAAAACACCATGTAGTCTCACAGCTTTGGCACATGCAATCTGCTGTGTTCTGCCAGTCCTCTGGGGTACTACCCCAAATTCTTCCTGCACCACAGAAAGATCACAGGCCCGGCTCTCATTCTCAGAATCTGGGTCCTCTCTATGATGGTCAATTAAGAATCATCTGCAGGGACTGTTATGACTACAATGGCTGTACCCTTTTTCTGTATCATCCTCCACTCTGTCACATTGCCTTTCAGATATTTTATCCCCCTTCCTTCATCAGGAGTCTGTACTCTAACAGTGCTGCTAAAAATCGAGTCTGGGACTATTAACCCAGATAAAAATCTGCATGTGAGCCTCAAGGTGACTCCTCAAGACAGCCTTGCACCCTCAATACACTTCTATGCCCCATTGTCATTTATAGCTACTACTCACACCTACCCACAGTTTTTAACCTGTTTCATCACGCTTCTATACTTCTAATATTTTTTTCCCCATAAAACCATAAAATTTGTTCTGGCCACCACCACTTTTCTGAACAGCCTGTAAGATTGCTGGCAGCTACTATGCAAGAACATATAGTTACAAAATCCTCAAACTGAAAGGGCATGTATTGGGATTCAAAGTATTCCCAGGCTGCACAAATCTGCTGCCCATGCTGTCATCTGTCTTGACTACCTGCTCTTCTCTTTCCTGTAGCGCAATTTGAGCAGGTATTGTCTTACTGATCAGACACTGACTTGTGAACCTCGTCAGAGCACAGCTCTCAGAACTTGCAGAAAGTTCATAGCAAATATATTTGCTTTCTTCTTTTGCCCTGCTCATGTTCGTAGGCTTAAGCTGCTTTCATAAACTTTTTAGACAAGCACAGAGGAAACATGCATCTGTGAAAGAGATCTAAAAAGGACAGAGAAGGGCTCCATGGCTGGGAATTAATTCTGAAGGCAGCTGGTCATGATTTGGCCTCTCTCTCTCTTTCGTAAGAGACTATTCTCTGTAAAAATGCCAGACAAGTTATTTTCAAGAGTCTATTTCAATGTTACAAATCCCAGCTCTGAAGAACCCTTATATTCACCATAAACATAAGTTGCAGTAATTCTGAAGAGAGAAGCTCTGGTCTGTTAGTAGTCATTCTTCCAAACAAATGCTTCCAGGGAAAAAGAAATGGTATCATCTCCGGAAGTGCCCTTGGTTCTGCAAAGAGTCTGAGAGCATCCTCTGTTCTGCCCTGAATAGCTGGAGTTGAAAGGATCTGCAGATGATTGATTCACCGTGTTCGATACACGTATTTGTGTGAGAAAAAGACCTGAGTTGGGTCATCTCCAAATTAGGCTCTGCAACAGGTCTGGGGTTCAGAAGGGAAAATCCTTTGATGCTAGCTGTCTGTGGACAGTTCCGTCTAGGAGAAGTACCTAAATTCTTGTTCAGACAATCCAGCAATTTGACTTAGAGATCAAATTGGAAGGGTGTTTCTTTTTGACTGGTTTCTGCATTTTTCGGAGTAATTTTTGGTCTGAGAGGGAGAACTATATTGGGGTCCTCTCTTAAATGCAGAAAAACCTTCTTAGATTTCACCTTTTCTATTTTGGTGTGGTATTTCAGTATGAGGCAGGATACAGATGCTTTTTGCAGTATTTTGTGTGACTTCTGGAATGCTGAGTGGAATTAATGTCAGGGAGTACTACTTGGGGCATGCTTGCTCTAGGATCTATTTTTGCTCATAGATTGGATGTATTATAAGAAAAAAAATCTACTGGAAAAAGCTAATGGGTTTTTTTAATCTTCCTGGGATGAAGTGTATGTCATACGACAACTGCTCCATCTTTTGACTTGGTTCCCTGTACAAGAAGACTTCTTGCTCTCAAATTCATATTGACTTTTTCAGCTCCTCCCTGGGATGTGCCAGTCTCTCAGTATTTTTGAGTGCTGTCCTCTTTTACCATTACTATTGGCTCTTTTCAGAGCAGCAGGTATGTCGGTTGTCTTGCAAATAGC
This sequence comes from Eulacestoma nigropectus, assembly GCA_013397775.1. Classification (NCBI taxonomy): domain Eukaryota; kingdom Metazoa; phylum Chordata; class Aves; order Passeriformes; genus Eulacestoma; species Eulacestoma nigropectus. Next base: position 136,427 of record VZTE01000617.1, read on the forward strand.
AGGAAGAGGTATCCACAAGCATGCTAGTAAGCCTTAACAGTGGATTCATTAGGGGAGAAATGAATATCCTCTTTTTGTGGCACTCAGATGGACCAGGTGAGTCACCAGGCTCACATTTTTAGACTGAAAGACTGATGCAGACAGGCACTGAAAGGCACATATGTAAAGTACTGAACTCCATTTTCCCTTCTTCAGAGCTTGTGCTAATAAGTGTTGGAAAACAATGATGAAAATAGTTTAATATGCATTTATTCGGAGGGAGGCAGACAGAAACTACACAAGGACTATCTGTTGAAGATCAGATAGAGAAAAAATAGTGTACTAGAAGAATGAAGGTTACTGGTGATGTTATGGGGGTTTATGGGCTATCACACCCATCTTGTGTTCCTCTAAAGTGTTCCTAGGGCTTGCAATATGTATGTGGACTACGTACTTCAGTCTGTGACTTTTGGAAGCAAGCTGATGTAACTGCTATGCTGGAATTGATAATAAATTTAAAATAGCTAAATGGAGATGCATTTCTCTGTGTGTTTAAGTGTGAGATGAGTGTACAAAGATCTGTTAGGCCATGGGGATATAGTCTTATATATGGTTCTTAGAGAGCTGTTCAGCCAACCAAACCCTAGAGAGGGGATGCAGTTTTCAAAGTACAGATACCTACTGTCAATTGAGATAATGTAGAGCATATAAAAAAACAAATGGGGCTTCCAGATATGACACAGATGTTACAAGAGTTACTCAGACTTACTGATACCCTACTGAGGTCAAGTGGGACAGCCTGCACTGTCTGAAATGAGACCAGGTCTCCAGTTAATACAGCCAGTGAGGAATAAAGTGGTTCAGTCAGACAGTAGAGTCTTGATGCACCCTACCCTTGTTCACATGTAGGGTATCTAGTGTCATTTGGCATACCTTAAGGTATAATGCTTGTTTACTCAAATGCAAGTCCAGATAGAAAGGTCTTCCCAAAGTCTTGAACTGTATCTGTTATCTCCAACTGGATATCCAGTAGCCCAGATACCCTAAGTAAGTGGTTCTATGTAACTATGTGCAAGCAAATAAGCTGAGCCCGTAATATTAATAATTTATAAAAATAAATGTGCCAGTACTTCATAGATTATTTTTAAGCATGTTTTAACCATAATTTTAATATCAGGTTATTCTACTTATATGATAAAAAGAGAAATACCTAATTTCTGTCTGTCACGCACTCTGACAACTACATTTCCCTACTGTGGATATAGTATCAATATCCCTAAAAATGCTTTTATTCATGCTTACTCTTTGTTCAAGTGCAACACTAAATTGGAATCAAATCTCTTCTTTGTAAAGCGATAATGATCTACCTCATCAGCATAGCATTTGTTTGTCACAGTTCAGGATTTCTCTGTGTGTGTGTGCAGCTATATACAGCATATGAGCCACTAGTAAGTTATAATAAGTTGATATTAATTCAATTTTGATATTAGTGTAATTCATTGTAGAATATTAAGGGGGTTTTGATTTTTTTTTTTTCAAAAGAATATGCTAAAGCTTATGCCTATGGGTCACAAACCTTCCCATTATAAACAAAAAAGTGCCAAGTCAAAGAAATTTAAATAGAAGATTCCAAATCATAACTTCTTTCATATTTCAATGAAAGAAGATACTTCAATTAATTTCTTTTTTCCTTTTGGGCCTCTTAATATTTACACAGCATTAATGTAAGGGAAATTGTTTTAAATAACTAAAAGCTCTTACTCTGTATTATCCTGTCTTTTTTTATTCCATTTTGTGTTAATATATTTGTGCATTAGCTCTCACAACCATGCCTCCTTGCTTTTATTGTAATAATACAGACACCTTACTTATAAATCAAAGAAAATGTTTATTTTATTTACAAGTTACTTAGAAGAAAATCGCCTATTATGAACAACATCCTGGAAACTAAAATATAGACCACATGTTCATGTCCCTAGTCCAACAAATTTGTGTTCCTTAGAAGAACAAGGGCTTTTTTTATTTCTCTTGGGGTTTTTTGCCCCCTAAGGGGTGTATCTGCCCAATATGGTTAACCCACTGTAAAGCATATTCCATTTTTGTTACTTCTTCACGTACATTTATTCACAACAGTGGGGTCACATCACACTAAGTGAAGATGTAATACAATTACCTTCCTATTGAATGTTTTCTATACACGCATGCTGAATTTTATTCTAGAAAACTAGTATAATGTACTCATTAGGATATTTTTTGTCCTTTTACTCAGTATATTTAACCCTTCCTTCCCCTCAGAAAATCTTAAAAAGTCCAACCCAAAAAACATGACAGAAAATAGAGGTAAACAGTGAACAAACAGAACACAGTTTTGTTGTTACCTGCTTCACTGGTTTTTGTATTTAGATGTCCATTGAGCATTCTTCTCAATTTTGGACCCATAGTAGTACAGAGTCTTTTCTGACTGTATTGCTAGACGATATCATTCTTATTCAAGAATGTTCTTATTCAAGTATCAAAATTGGCAGTGAGGAGTCTAGTAGTCTCTTACAGTATTAAGCCTTCAAATTCTCTATGGTATGAAATAGGAGTCTATTGGTTGTAACACACCATAGAGAATTTCTATGACTCCTCACTGCCAATTTTGATACTCAAGCACATAGTTTTCTTATGTTTGAGACTTAAATCCCTTTTGAATACCTATCTGTATTTTTGGCATTTTTTTGGAATAAGTTTCTAAGAGCTAAACTGCTTGGAGACTGAGCTACAGAGCATCTCTGAGCAGTGCATTCATTCTTCCTTAACCATCTTGTCTTCGGGTGAGATGTGGCAAGTGTTCCTAGAGCATTCTTGACACAGTCTCATACAATAAAGATATGAGGACTTACATACAAAAAGGTATCTCATATGTATCTCAAGTAGTCTAAAATGAGGATATTCAGCTGATAAGGCAAAGACCTACAGTCAGATCTCTGGTTTTCTGAGTTTGGAGCAGCATTCTGAATTCGGATATCCCTCAAGAGTGTGTTTGCCACCCTAGAGACTGTGCCCCGGTATGGGTCCTGCTGCTTCAACCTCTTCTGTTTTGTATGAATTACGACACAGTCTAGGGTACAAGGCCTGGAACTTGTTTCATGTAGTAATTGTGAATAGGACTGTCCATTTTGGATGAAGAGATTTTAGCATTATGTATATTATGTGATCTGGGTCATGTCATTTTTCCTTGTGTCATTTTAGTGAACAGATTTAATTACGACAAGTAGCATTGAGGTGAAATTGCTTTCCTTCATTTCAGTGCTATGCCATAATTGCATATTAGAAATGGATAAAATAAAAACAAGCATCCAACACTGGTGACTTAATTGGGGCTTACAAAAACAACAAATAGAACTATAAAACCAGTTGCTAGTGTAAAAAGTAGACTTCAAAGAGAAACCATATGGGGAATGCATTGACTAAGAGGACTTGCAGATTGTTTTTAACCATGCCACTGATCTTCTGTCAGACTTCTGGCAAGTCATTTATTCTTGTTGAAAAAATAACACAAACAGGAGTAGTAGAACAATTTCAGTTGAACATCAGAGCTGCATTTCTGTAGAAATTGCATGCTTTATAAGAATTTCTACCTTTCCTATTCTCCTCATTGTCCCCAGTTCCAGTCTGCAAAACTGTGATACCACCTTAGTATCCTGCAGGAATGTTGTGTAAACATCAATTATCACAGTGATAAACAGTGTAAAAAACCAATAAAGAAAATATTTTGAAAAGATGCTCTAGCCAAGAGGCTGGGGATCAAAAGCCAATGTCACTAAGCATTTGCTGTCCTGTCATGTAAGCTTTCATTTCTAGGGAAACACAGAAAGGGGTGAAAAGGACATAAGCAGGGAGTGCAAGACACCCCTTTGCCCTCACATTTGCTATCCATATAATGTGAAAAATGTGAATAAACTAGCATGACTAGTAAAACAATATTAAACGTAGCAAAATGGGATGTTCCAATAGAATGAATTACTGCAGAATAAAGAGTAGAGGGTAGAGTGCTTAAATTCAATGAAGTTTAAAATACGCTGTTTCAATTAAAACAACAAGCACATTCTTTCAAAACTTTTATTTCAGTGAAATTTATGGGTTTCTGGTTTTGATCTCAAATAAACTTTTGCAAATCAGAAACCTCAGGAAGATGAAATTCAATTTTTAGATTAAAAAAAAGCATAATGAATCAAGTTTGTTTAAAGTCCTATTGAGCTCTAAAATAGGACTGTTCTAGAACTGAAAAGAAGAAAATCCACACAGAAGCACATTCTTCTGTGCCAAGTCTGGATGTGCATTGCTCATATTTCTCCAATTCATATATTTTATAATTGAATAGTCGATATCTGAAAACCTTTTATGTATGTATTCTCACAGTGTAATAATAGTGTAATTATAAATTTACTGAAAGAGCATGGAAGTTGTGTGTGACTAAATGACTTGCGAATATTCACCCAGACTGAACTCACGTGCTTAGCAGGAAATTGAATCCTGGTATTGAAATTTCCAAGTTAATGCTTAATCTAATACTGGGTTCCCTAATTCTGGAACTATCCTTCCTTATTACACCCTATACAGGGAATCAACATACCTGCCTTTTCTCTTTTGCATTTCAAGGAAGATCGGCTCTCTGCCTTTCCTTGAAAAGATATGAATACAGATCTCATCAATTCTACATGGTGTATTTTACGCTATGAAAGGCAAACACAGTGGCTACAGAGCTCATTTCATTTATTCTAGGAGATACATATTTCATACTATGTGTAAAGAATTTTCCTAATGAAGAATTAAAAACTTGTATTGCCCACCCTAGCACTGTCCCAGTCCACAGCAACATGTCTCAAGTAGCTTTTACAGTAATGGAATTTTGTTGTCATTCAAGGGAGTTGCATTTTGTGTTCTGCTAAATAACATTAAACCAATGAGGAGGCCTTACGCCACTGCACTGTTGCCTTAATCAAAGTACATTAGGAAGATAGGAGGGGAAGAAAAAATTTAAGAGGTTGTCATTGTTGCCCTCCTTGGTAGACAAACCACCCTGGAAAAAAGTCATGATGCTGGGAAAGGGGAGGTAGTTTGGAAATCTGTGTACTTCTTCGGTATCAGTGATTTCTGCTCTAAAGTCAATGAAAGTGTTGGAAGAAATCTGAGTTAGCAGACTAGATATGGGATTGCCATCTAACAATAACCTTCTGCTTTGCCGATAATGAATATGAAGTTGGCCTGATTTTACTGTTTATCACTCTTCTCTGTTCAAATCTATTTTCTAGAATTTGCTTAAATTTTAAATTAAATGGATTTGTTCAGGAAGGTTGGAGATATCCTTAGAGATATTCAAAAACTGTTTGCACATGGTCCTGGGCAGCTGGCTGTTGGTGGCCCTGCTAGAGCAGGGAATTCAACTAGATAGGCCTTTCCAACTTCAACCATTCTGTGAGTCTGTTTATTACCAGAATAATTCTTAATCATGTCTCTATATATTACTTTCATTCATAAAACATTATGCATTCTTTGAGTCCCCAGCTACATGAAAATTTGAACCTTGAAAATAGAAAACATACAATATCTAGGAAGGCATTCACCTGAGAGGGGCTTCTGATTACTACTTAAATAAAATGAAGAAATACTGTTTGGGTAGGTTGACCTTGGCTAGCCACAAGATGCCTAACAACCTTCTCTATAACTTCACCCTCTCAACAGGATGAAGTTGAGAAAAATACAATTAAAAGCTTTTGGGTCAAGAAGAGGACAGGTGATCACTCAACAATTACCATCACAGGCAAAAAGAATTCAGCTTAGGGAAATTATTTTATTAGCAAATGAACAGAGCAGCTTAATGAGAAATAAGAACAAATCTACAACTCACCTTCCCCTCATTCCTCCCTTCTTTCCAGGCTCAAATTTACCTCCAGTTTTTCTAGCTCCTGCACCCAAGTGGTATGAGGAAGATGAGGAATTGGGATTGCAGTCAGTTCGTCACGTGTTCTCTTTGCCATTACTTCTTTCTCACATTCTTCCTCTGCTCCAGCATGGTTCCGTTCCGTGGGATAGGGCCCTGCAGGAACAGACTGCTCCAGCATGAGTCACCCGTGGGGTCACAAGTCCTGCCATCAAAGCTGCTCCAGCATGGGCTTCTCTCTCCATGGGACCACATGTCCTGCCAGAAGCCTGCTCCAGTATGGGCTTCCCAGGGGGTCACAGCCTCCTTCAGGCATTCCCCTGCTCCAGCATGGGGTCCTCCACAGGCTGCAGATGGGTATCTGATCCACTATGGACTTCCATGAGCTGCAGGCGGACAGCTGCCGCACTGTGGTCTTTACCATGCGCTGCAGGGGAAACTGCTCTGGTGCCCGGAGCACCTCCTCCCTATCCTTCTTCAATGACCTTGAGGTCGGTTATTTCGCTCACCTATTCTCACTCCTCTTTTCCAGCTGCTGTTGCAACTTTTTTTTTCTCCTTCTTAAATATATTATCACAAAGGTGCTGCTATTGTCACTGATGACTCGGGTTTGACCAGCAGCAGGTCTGTCCTGGAGCTGCCTGGAACAGCCTTTCTCAGACATGGTGGCATCTTCTCACAGAAATGAGTGTGACAGCCCCTCTACTACCTAAACCTTACATATAAACCCAATACAACATTGAAAATCAAATGAAATTAACAGGTTACAAAAATTATGCCAAAAAAATTGTCCTTCAAACTATAAAGCCAGCCTAGCAGCTGCCCCTAAGGACAGGAAAATTAAGCATGAAAGATAAAGTGAAATCAACAAAGTTGTCCCATAAGCTGAGGTCAAATGAAGTAAGTTATATGACAATAGAAATGAAGGGACAGAAGAAGGATACCGAGCATACTAACACGGAAGATAGAAAGACACATTTAGACACTGTAAGTAAAATGATCCAGGAAGTTAAAATTTTGTAGAATACAGAATACATACAAATTTACTAATATTTTTGAAATTGGCTTGCAGATGATTGACAGTCATCATGTACACTTAAAGGGCGGTATATAGATACAGGTGTTGTAAACAGAGTAGCAGAGAAAAAAATATTTGTATTAATAATAATTTCCCTTGAACCACACTCTTAAGATCATGTGGAGTAATCTGTAGGGGATTTATGATGCAATTAGTTCCAACATTCATCTGGGAGAAACAGAGTTTGAACTTTTATGGTTTGAAAAACGTTCAGAATAGAAATACATTTTTCTGGCTAATTTGTTTTTCTTTATTTTTTTTCTTTTTAGAAAGCAAATTTCAAGGTCAGAAGGTTCCATTTACTGTGTAACAACTGTGGCAGCTTTTCATACCGTGTTTCTATTCCTCATCTGCAGTGCTACTGTTATAAAGAAGTGAGATGGAAACACAGCTCTTAAAACTACTTTTTTGCTCTTAAGACTTTGTATTGCTTAAAACGTAAATCCCTGTCCAAGCCAAGTTCTGCAAACTAATGTTAAATAGGATAGACATCCAAGATACTGAGTATAGGAAATCCAAAACAGATTTTGCATTCTAGGAACGAGTCTATCTCTTTTACACTATAATATATTTCAGGATACTTTCTGTTTTGCAGATTTTCTGTAACAGCAAAATCCATTCTATTCCGCTCTGCAGGTCTAAAGTAGCTGGAGTTTTTCCCATATACTACCTTCTATAAATCTCAGCAGGAAAGAGCAGGTGGATTAATTCAACTCAATGGAAATAAAATGACGTCTTTCATGATACAGATACGTTTTGAGACTTGTCACAGCTGGACCTGGAAGGTAATGCAAAGATTAATACAATGGCCTGCCATATGAGGTGCATTCTGAAAAGGAAGTTCACCTTCTGCTCAATGCATCTTTAAAAGTATGCATTCAAGGAACTTTTTTAAACCTCTGCTTGAATAACTGAAGAGTTTCTTTTAGCTGGACCAGAGGCTTGGGACTTTTCTCTGTGCTGTGTACTGGGCTGCGTGATGTAACCTGCATGACATGTTGTCTGGAGGATAATTGTGTGACTTGTACTGCCATAATGGATCATAGTATGCAGCTGGATTGTTAAGCCTACTTAAAAGGTGTGTGGAGTGTTCTTTGAAATATCTGATCTGGGTTTATCCCAGTTAACGCCATATACTAGACAAAATTTTAGAGTAATGGAAGTAAACGGAAACCTATAGTCCCTTTAGAAACTGCATTTTAGTGCTTGTGGAGCATGTTTCAAAAGCCCAAGGCAGTCCCTGGGCAATATCACTTCCCTAAACTTTGCTTTCAGCCTGTCTGTTTTTCTGAAGTCATTTCCATCAGGATATTCGGATTACACAGCATTAATCCATAAAAGTCATTTAGCATTAAACCCTACCCCCAGTATATCAGTAATTACGAAAAATGTCACTATTTTGTCGTCTTTGGGTTTGTCTGCAAGAAAAGTGGGAGTGTTGACTATTAGTTACTACTACCTGCTCAATAAGAAAGATTTCAATTATTTGAATAAAAGTCACATATTAAGAAGATTAATGTACTGTTTAAATCTAGGGGGAGAAGAGTCTCTACTGGGATAGTACAAACCCACAATTATTAAAAACTTCTTTTACTGATGGTGAAGTATGTGCAGTTGTTTGTGGACACTGAAAAGCTTTAGCAGAGAAATTTTCCAGCTTTCTGCAGCATTCTGTGAGAGCTCTGTGTCTCACAAAAACTATGCAAAACACTGCTACGGGTTTTTGTAAACTAATTCTTTATCTTTGCACCTGCTGTTGTTCAGTTAGAGTTGTTACGGTACACTGAGGAAAATATCTTGAAATAGGTGTTGTATAGCCTCCACCAATCATTCTAGGAGGTCGTTGACCAAGGGAACAATAGTACTATGCTACTCTTGCAAATCAAGTCATATAAACCGATTTATCATTAATTAAATAAGCCATTTTCTCCGGATCTTGGATGTGTCGTTTCTCACCGTCCCGGGTACAACACAGACAGTAGTTCTCTTTGAAAATTACTAAGTGAGCTATTTTGTCTTTTACATACTTTATAATTATCATAGTTTTCAACTTTCTGTGAAACTGCAAAACTGTGTGTGAGTACCTGAATCAGTTTTATCTTTAAATACTCTTCAAATGCTTTTTGAATATGGAGAAATAGTGTACTATAATACACTTGTTTATAGAAGAGGAAAAGCCATGTTTCAAGCCGCTTTATGTCCCTGTTTGTATTTCATGGACACATCAAGCAATTTCACAAAAATTACACCAATTTGTGAATAGTTTTGGTCTTTCGAACCCTCTCTGAGTGAACATTTACAGTCTTACTGTTCTCAGCTAGGCTCCAGTTTCAATGCATCAGCCATAACAATTGTGGGGAGTTTATGCCATACTAAGAAGCTAGGCCCTAATGTATTTCAGTCTCAAAAAAAAAAAAAAAAAAGAAACCAAAGAAACCATATAAAAATATAGCTCAGAAATCTGTGACTAGCTGTTGGTCAAAACTGCTCTCGAACACTTAGGTACATGGAGTTACACCAGTGTCGGTGATTGAAACAAGGACTTCGCCAGGTCCGATGAGGACTGTCCAGCCCTCATGTCCTCTGTGGCTCACCTACAGCTCCAGTCCCTGATGCAGGGCACCATTCGTAGCGACTGGGACACGGACCCAGCCTGGCAGGGAATCTGAATCGTTTATTCAAAAACGAGCTGGTTTTATACACTTCTTCAAGGCACAGTATTTCCTTGCATGGCAATACTCACTACGTGACCTATCCCATGCTGCCACACCAGCAAAACATTTCTGAATGTCCTTCTGTGAGGTGGTCACGCGCTGTTCACCCGTCTGTCAGCTTCCGGCAGCTCCTCTCCGTAGGGCTCTGCCGCGTGACACCTCCTCCCCCCAGGGTCCGGCAGAGACAAGCCTCTCTGTGCTGCCATGTGCTTCTTTGTCCCACAGCCTGTAACTCAACTCCATCCCATCTCTTCCCACACACCAGCAACTGGGAAATACTTGGGCCCTTTCTGGTTTGTTCCCATTAGCTGGGAAAAAGTGTGCCGAGTCACATATTTTGTGGGGATCATATCCATTCTGGAAGGCACATTATTGTTCTTTCTCTCCAAACTTTGGGGGCAAACCACAATGTGTTTCCTTGCGCACAGTACAGTCACCTCTTCCTTCCATCTTAGCCCATGCTCCCTAGTGTTCACTGTCCCTTAATATCACAAGGTTGCTTTTGCCCCCTTCTAATTGTCTTTTGGTTTTCTGATTGCTTTTCTGTCTCTGACAGACCTAACACTCACACATGTGGAAGTCTCATGTACTAAGAATGAGCATTGGCCTATGGTGGCCAGCTACAAACTAAGTGGAGCTATGCAGAAAAGAGTAACTGGTTTCCATGCTGCAACATATTGGGATGGCAATCCAGGAAAGATGTGATCAAGAGGCACAGTGAACATAAATGAGGCAGTCAACAGAAGATGTTCATGCTGGAAGGTATGTGATTCCTAAGCTTGTATTAGTAAATGAGTTGCTAACTTAGTGGTATTCTGAGGGCTCAGGGTATGGGCATGAGCTGTTGTATGTAATGTTGCAGAGTTAGCAGAGTCTCTGGCATAGTTCTGGCTTAGACCAAATTGCATTTTAGGCAGATTACACCTTGTGCCTAGCTGTGTAATGGTAGGGAACGAGCACCATTCCTAGCTGGTAGTTTGGATACTGATTAGAGAGCTTACTGACAGCTGCTCCCGAACAAAACGTTTTTAATTTCTTCTCCACCTTGCTTAAATGAATTGTGAATCCTATGTTTGTCATTTTTAATGAAGTCTGTGATTGGACTCATGATTGACAGTAGTAATTAGCATTTTCTGACATAACATTAAATCCTGGGCAAATTATGCTAGCCATATAACCTCAATCCTATTTAGTCTGAAATTTAACTAACTTTTTCTGTTTTAGAGACTGGTTTCTCATTTGCTATAAAACATATTCGTCTTTCTTTTCTGATGCATTCCCAATCCTTAGGTATAAAATTTAGCAAAATTTTTATGTTCTTCAGTATATAATTTACACAATAACCTAAAATACACCATGCCTTTGGGAGAAACATTTTACACTCATTTTTTTCAATTCAGTTCCAAATAAATCAGTATCGTACAAAAAAAATCTCTTTTCAATTTAAACATTCACTTTTGAAAATATTGGTAACAAACAGTAAATAAGATACTCATAGGCCATTTTTTTTTAATCCATTGTTTAAATATCCCCTGCCGTCCAATTTGCATGGCTACCAAGGATAGGTTATGCTCACTCTAGTTATCAAAAAGTAAGAAGTCTGAATCAGGTTTTGACTATCCATAATCAGTGGAGAAAGGCAACTCCAGAGGGTGATTCATTTTCTCCTAAAATAAAGGGGGTGAATCACCATCTGGAACTGCCTTCTATTTACCCTTGATTGCAGAGGGAATCATGATGACTGCTTTATAAAAAGACTTGATTATTCAGACATTTTAAATGAACATAAATTTAAGTTGTTGTCAAAAGTGTGGACCCACCTTGTTCCACTGTGTCTCCTTGTTTCCATTTTTTTATTTTGATGCCGTAGGAGTGAAAGCTGGTAAATGATTGGTTATAAAACTGGATATGGATTGATTTTTTTTTAAAAAGTTCGGTTTCATACAGTTATATTCCCTGATTTGGCTTCCACAGTGATTGCAAAAACTTAGCACCAGTACAAGCATCTCTGGGAGCCACAGCTGCTCATTTTAAAGTTGCAGGAAAGCACTGTCTTAAATTAAAGTGACTATGTAACCACACTTTTTACGCTAATAGATTTAGGTGAAATGAATCTTTTAATTGAAACTCTGTTCTGTTGCCTAAGCATGATGCCTTACTGCCATTTGAGACCACTTTTGGTAGCTTTAGGAGTGTTACTTTATTTAAGATTTAGACATTAATGTACTCTAAAAGGTGCAATTGCAGCTATATATTTCACCAGGGAATCTATGAGAAAAATATGCCTTGAAACCTGTAAACTTTTGAGATAACAGGGAAAGAGCTGATATTTCCTTTAACATATTACCCCCAGCAGTATGTAAATAAAGGTTCCAAAGAACCCCTTCTACAATAAGTACTGTAGCCCTGGATCAGCAGTCAATCTCTTTACACTTCTTTTATGGCTGAGGATTGCATATCGTATATTTTCCTTCTTGTCCAGTAACATGTTGAGGTTTGTCTTCTCTCTCTTTCAATGTTTGACGATAGCATCTTTTTAGTGTTTGACATAAAAGAAGTTCTCAAGAGGCAAAAAGAAAGGAAGAAGTTGCCACAACGGACACCCGGAATCTCAGCCCCTACACAGACTAATGCAGTGGTGCCTAGCCAGGCCAAAAAGGGTTTTCCAGCCTCTTCAATACTTTTAAACTCTCTCAGATTCTGAACATGATTGCTGCATGCAGGGCTGTCCCATTGGGAGTGGTGCCTGTCTCCGACCAACTCTGAGGAGTGGTTTGTAAGTACTGCTGTGGGGACAAGCGAGTGGTCCAGGCACTGGGCATCTTTCTAGGAATTAGTTGTATGCAATCAAGCCTGGTGCCTGAACATGTCAATATTTCACTTAGCTGTGTAGCCATAGCCTCAGAAATATAGGTAAAAATCCTGGCCCATCATGGACAAGCACAAGAAAGACTGTTCAGGTAGCAAGTTGAATTTGGTATTTAATTTTTTTCAAAAATGGAAATGATAAGACTTCATGAACATTTAAGAACTTTTTTTTCCACAGAATCTGTTTTTCCAGTACTACCTGCAGTACATGGTGTAAAGATACTTTTTTTTTACTTCTCAAAAGAGTGCATTAAAAATGAAACCCCAAGTTAAAATTAATTGGGGTCTTCCTCAATATCACTCTCACATGCACAGGCACACAATGAATCAGATGGATTCAATTTAGACTTTTTTTAGAGCTAAAAGCCTTCTACTAAATGGAGAGATAAATATTTTATACTGTTAAAATAATATGAAACTTCAAACACGGATAAAGACTTTCTCCTTCATGTAATTAGCAGCAGAAAGGCCAGTCACCACATATGGTTCTAGAAGGAACCCTTCCTTCCCTCTTCTCCTCAACACTTCTATGGTGTAAGGTCTGTCAGCATTTGGTTTTGGTTCTTTCAGATCTGAAAAGAAGAGGACCCAATAATGGAAACTTTTACCAGGAAGCTCAAAACCTGTAATCAAACAGCAAGCAAAGACTTTGGTCCCAGTTTACAGTGGGACTCAGGCACTTCTTTAGGTGCCTTATTCTGACACTCAGTCACATTCATTCACAAGATCCTGCTCAGCTGCTGTTGAATTTAACAGACCGTAGAGTCCTTTGGCAGCTAACTTTGTGCTAGTAAAGTTCCTGTGGCATTTACCTTTTGCTGCATAATCCCCTAGTGGCTCACTGTGCAGTTTACACATTTGTTTTTATAGGATTAATTAGACTAGCATTTTTCTGCCTATAGAACTGATGTAGCCCTTAGTTGTCAGCTGAGCTGAACACAGACCCTGATTATTCCTAGAGCAGAGCTGTTTTGTGCAAACTTGCAGGAAAAAAATAATTATGATGCCTATCTTTCCTCTAGAGAGAAAATTGGGAGACTCTTAAAGCTGAAAACTTTAGAAGCAAGCACACAAAAAGGAACTTTGCAAACAAATGAATTTTTTTTTTTAAATTAAACCCCAAAATACATAGAGAATAACAGAAAAAATTGTTTGCCTGTTGGAAAAATTAATTAGCTTCTGTTCAGAGAAATCTTTTCTATCCTTTCAAATATGCCAACACAATTCTTGGATCAGATAAGAAGAATAATAGAGGAGCAAGCTCCTTCTCATCTGTTCTTATCTGCAAAACAGCAACTGTGATAGCTTCTCCATAACATTTTAAAATGTTACTGACAGCAAGAAGACAGACAGTAGTTCTCCGTGTAGCATTAGAAGTCTGGTTTTGCCTGATGAAGCTGCAGAGGCATGTCTTATTTGATGTGACTTCATTTTTTGGAAAGGGTTATCTGAAAAGCAAGCCCCATTGGTGCATATTTGCCTGCAAGATCCCTTACAGATTTCTTATGACAAAGGTTTCCTCTTGGGAGATGACAGGCAGAATTTCTCGTGGCCTGTGGGAATTAGCAGATGAGGAGAGCAGCCTGCCACATGTAAGACTTTTCTCTAGTTATCTAGGTGTAGTTACAGCTTAGCAGATCATGAAGTTTATAGATTTGTAACCTGACCTTTGCCGTTTCTTTTTCTGTTAACTTTATCTAGATTTAAGTAAGTAGGGCTCAGGAAAGAGAGGCTGCCTTGCAACAAACCTGAGAGGCAGCAAGGAAGGGTGTAAACAAATTAATTTCTTGCAGATTAAGTGGCAAATGCTGATGAGATATTCTTATTCTGTAAAGATTTTAGGAACATGATGAACCAGGAGCCTAAAAGCAAGTTTTGGGGGAAGTATCCCTGAAAATGCTGGGTAGAGTCAGGGCTCTAACATCTGTGAGTGACCCCTTATCAACAGGCTCCAACCAACACTGAAGAAACAAGACATTTCACAAGATCCTCTTGCACTTTATGGTAGGGAATATTGCTTATAGCCTTGAGGTCAGGCAATTTTATAAGTTTTGATCAGAAGTTGCTTACAACTTGAATGTTAGGAATCAGAGACAGTCTCATAAGTAAAACTATCAGCCAGTGTCATTGGTTTCTCTACCAACCCAGTACTGCTGTGACAAATCAGGGTCTTATTGATCACCCTGAGTTTAGTTTTAATTAGCTCCGTGTAAGTAATAAGCTCTGGAACAGTGGCTATTATTTACATACATTTTAAGTTATCAATTATATATATGAATGTTGATTTTTTTTCTTGTTTTTTTTTAAATTTTGATGATATCAGAAACTATTTCTAGGAAGGTTTTATCTGAACCTCTACAGGAGCAGAAAGAAAGGATAGTGTTACAAAAATATCTCCCATCTCCCAGATGAGTGAATGATATCAAGACCAAGACTCAGACTTCTATAATTGAAATTTTTGAACACCAAATTAATTCTGGCAGGGATAATCAGTTGCTGAGGAGAGTGGCCCTTGTGCCAGGATGATCAACAGCAGAGTGCTTTAGCAGGGTGCACTGGGGGGTTTCCCAAACTGGGAGAACCTCAGGAGAGCTGAGGGAGCTGTGAGGAGCCTGCAGCTCACATGACAGCAGCTGACAGGACCTGGGCAGGGCCAGGGACAATGGTGGCCAAGCCTCCCACCCACATAAAAGAAGCTCTTAGGCTCTGGGAGGTTGAAGAGTATCATGGAGAGTGGAGGAGAGAGAGACAGACTACTGGAATTGCACCCTTCCTTCCCTGGGACAGGGCTGTTTAGCAGACTGGTTGGCAAAGTCCCTTTGGGGGCAGTCCTGAAGAGCAAAGGAGTCCAGCGAGAATCGACATTGTTCAAGAAGGAAGTCTTAAAGACGCAGTAGCAGGCTGTTCCCTCCTACCAAAAGATGAAACATCAGGGAGGAAGATCGGCCTGGCTAAACAGGAAGCTTTGGCTGGACCTCAGGAAAAAAAGAAGAGTTTATGCCCTTTGAAAGAAGGGTCAGGAAACTCAAGAGGACTACTAGAAGTCATGAAGTTATGCAGGGAGAAAATTAGAAGGCCCAAAGCCCAGATAGAACGTAACCTGACTACTACTGTAAAAGACAATAAAAATGTTCCTATAAATATGTGAGCAACAAATGGTGTGCTAAGGAGAATCTCCACCCTTGATTGGATGTGAGGGGAAACATAGTGACAAAGGATGAGGAAAAGGCTGAGGTATTTAATGCCTTCCTTACCTCAGTCTTTAAAAGTAAGACCAGTTCTTTAGGTACGACCTCTCTGAGCTGTAACACAGGGATGAGGAATAAAGTCCCCATAATCCAGGAGGGAATGGTCAGTGACCTGCTACACCATTTAGACTCACACAAGTCTATGGGGCTGGATCAGATCCACTCAAGAGTGCTGAGAGAACTGGTGGAAGTGCTCACCAAGCCTATTCCCATCATTTTTTGGCAGTCTTGTCTAAACAGGGGTGTTCCAGTTGACTGGAAGTTGGCAAATGTGACACCCATCTACAAGAAGGGCTGAAAGGAGGATCTAGGGAACTACAGGCCTATCAGCCCAACCTTGCTTTTGAGGATGATTACAGAGAATCTTGAGTGCCATCACCTGCCAGATACAGGATGACCAGGGGATGAGGCTCAGCTGGCACAGGTTTGTGAAAGACAAGTCCTACCTGACTTGCCTGGCCTGCAAGGTGGCCCACTTAGTGGATGAAGGAAAGAAGAACGCTTTAGTAAAGCTTTTGACACCATTTCCCACAGCATTCTTCTGGGGAAACTGGCTACTTATGACTTGGACACATGCACTGTCTGGACATCTGGGTTCAGAGAGTCGTGGTGAATGGAGCTACATCCAGCTGGTGGCCAACAAGTAGTGGGCTTCCCAGGACTCAGTATTGAGGCCAGTCCTGTTTGATATTTTTATGGACAATCTGGACAAGGGCATCAAGTGCACCCTCAGTCAGTTTGCAAGTGAGGCCAGTTTGGTTGGGAGTGTTGATCTCCTGGAGTGTAGGAAGGGATCTGGACATGCTGGATTGATGAGTCAAGGCCAGTTGTAGGAGGTTCAACAAGGCCAAATACCAGGTCTTATCCTTGGGTCACAACAGCCCCATGTGGCACTACAGGCTGGGTGTAGAGTGGCCGGAAAGCTGCCAATTGGAAAAAGTCCTGGGAATTCTGGTTGACAGTGGTTAAACATGAACCAGCATGGCCAGGTCCCCAAGAAGGCCAATGGAATCCTTGGTTTGTATTGGAAAATAGTGGGGCCAGCAGGTCTAGAGAAGTGATTGTCTCCCTGTAGTCAGCACTGGTGAGGCTATAGCCAAAATCTTATGTTCATTTTTGGGCCCCTTATGACAAGAAAGACACTGAGGTGCTGTAGTGTGTCCAGAGAAAGACAATGGAGGTAGTAAAGGTTCTGGAGCACAAGTCTGATGAGAAGCAGCTAAGAGAGCTGGGATTGTTTAGCCTGGAGAAAAGGAGGTTCAGAGGGACCATTATTGCTCTCTACAACTACCTGAGAGGAGACTGTAGCCAGGTGGGAGGTCAGCCTCTTCTCCTAAACAACAAGGAACAGGACAAGAAGAAATAGCCTCCAGAGTCCCCACTGAAGTTTTTGATTGAATGTTAGGAAAAATTCCTTCACCATGAGTTGTCAAGCCTTGGAACAGGCTGCCCAGGGAAGTGGTTGGGTCACCAGTCCTGGAGGTATTTAAAAGATCTGTAGATGTGGCACTTAAGAGACACTTAGTGGTGGACTTGTCAGTGTGGGGTTAATGGTTAGACTCGATGGTCTTCAAGGTCTTTTCCGATATAAACCATTCTATGATTCTATGAATTAGTTTTCACTAAAGGCCTTACACAGATTTTGAAGGCTAAGTGTAGCAGCTCTATGCATACATCTTACAGTGGGATCAAAACCTTTAGGACCAAAATCCTGAGTGCTTCAGCAAAGGGGAAATATTAATGGCATAAATTTTTTATAAAACTTGAAATACAGGTACAGTCTCTGAGTGCTGTAGTGCTCTAGGTTCATTAATACTGCACTTTTAAAATAATTGCTTATAGAAAAGACAATGCTGGAACTCACTCAAAACATATATTAATTGTTTTGTTTTTAATAGTGACCTGAAAGGTAAGATGTACATATGTAAATCTCAGGTGAGTTTCATTAATTTCACATTTGCTTATTGAATCTGTTCTGCACTGCTGCACTTCTCTTCAGCAGAGCCTTCCTGTCAGTTTCAGGAATGACACTGGTCTTTCTATCTAACAGCTGCATAAAAAGATTATATCACTTAAAATTTTTTTCCATAAAGTAATTATTTGATAACTGCAAAGCAGAAAAAAATAATTCCTTATCTTTGCCTATGTTGAGTCTCCAGGTATTGTAAAAATAGCCTTCGACTATTGTTCACTACTATTTCCAGCCACAATTATTACTAGAATTTCAGCTTTTAGCCATCACTACTGGGGGATATAAATGAAATAATATGATACAGTTAGAGGAAAGCAAACCTCTTACAGAGAAGAATGTATGCTGCCACAAAGGTATCAGAGCTGTCTGCTAATCTCATAGTACTTGCGGCATGGGAAATAGAGCTTCCCTAACACACTAGTCCCTACCACTTTGGAGAAGAAGACTTTCCATTAGCTGTCAGTAGATTAGATTTTCTGGTGGGAATAGCTAAAAGTCCAGTGATGTTGGCAGAACTAAATAGAGCCCTTTAATACCAATACAGACTTTAAACTGCACTGCCTTATTACTTTCCTACCTCATACATAATTCACACTGTGGTTTGTAAACTGACCAAAGTGTTTTTACATCTATACTAGCAAGTGTATATTTGTTTATCTGTTTAGCTTATTTTCATAAGGAAAAGAGACTTGGGTACTTATGTAAGTAGTTATGCAAGTACTTACATACTTGTTGGCAAACCTTTAGGTGTTAGTGCCTTTAGAATAAGTTTTTCATCATTTGGAAAATCTGACAAAATTCAAATAGGAAAAGAGTTTTCCAAGATGATAATTTCTTGCAAATTAAGTGCTAAGCTACAGAAGAGCAATGAGGAGTCTGTCATAGTCCATTCCATTTGAAGGTATCTAGCTGCACCTAACATCAGCATGCACAGAAATCTAGACTAAGTATGAGTGGCATTATGTCTTTCCAGTAGGGTATATTTGAACTTAGTGAAATACAGAAAAATCTTCCGAAATTTTCTGAAATGGGAAAGTCTGTGTGATTTTTTTTTTTTTTAATATACAGTGTAAGGCTACACCTATATGAATTTTATCATGGCTTCTCAGCCATTCATAAGTGTCAAAGTTGTTCACATCTTTTTTTGATCGGAGATCTGTGAAATACTTAGAAAATCAGAAAGACAGTGTTTCTTCCGTAACACAAGGGATAAATTCATCTGGCAGTGTTAGCTAGTCCTACAGTTAGCTATATTTACTTAAATAATGTTTTTTATCTTCCCTTTTCATCTGGTAATTTTGGTTTTTCTTGTATCTATTTGGTTTCCAGCAAGTTCCGAAAAATTGAGAGGAAAATGTTCTGAAAAAAGTGTGAGGGGTTAAATGAGTCTGAAAAAATGTCCTTTTGGCTTCATAGTTGAATAGAAGGAAGCATGATGTGAACTTCTTCTATGGTGCATTACCTTCAAGGTGCCACCTTTAAGCACTTTTTTAGAAGACTATGTTTTGCAGACTTTGAAAGCTTGGAAGGCTTCATAATAAACACACACAGCTCTACTGGTATTTGATTTTGAAATTTCAGTAATTGTATATGTTCTCTTTTTGAAAACTTGAATTTTTTATTGTCTAGGACATATAAAGGAAGGAATTCCTTTTCTCTGCAGGAAGGAATAACAAGATTATCATAAGTGGAGATTTTCATCTAAGTATTTGCTATGTTATCCTTAGTGTATTACTGTTCTTGTAATTTTTATTACTGTTCTTATAATTTTATATATGAAGTGAAAATCAAGTTTGTCCCAGATTGTTACCAAGGGACTTCTTAAATTGGACAGCATGTTAATGTCTTTTCTTGTCTTAATCCCAATCCTTTATAACGGCATATACAGGTAGAGCATTTGCATACAAAGTCATCAGGTAAGACAAATCTCAAGCCTGGATATTTCATAAATATTAATTTGCATCAGATAAAAAGGGAAAATCATATGATAAAGTTTAGGAAGTTTCTTGACGTTTTGAAAGCAGAACATCTATACTTAAGCTGAAAAAAAAAAAAGGTGACAAAGGACATTATTAGTGCCAAAGTTTGAAGATTGAAGTGAACCTGATTTCATCTGTCTCTTTCTTTATACTTTGGCAGACTGTTATTCCCACCACACAAATTCCCTAATTAATTTTCTGTATTTCATGGCTCTATAACTTAATTTATTACATACATGAACTGCTTCTGAAATTGGGCAATATGGGTGAGTATATACCTGAGAGTGTAAATGCTGCCTGGGCTTTTAAAGCAGGATTTAAGAGAAGGTTACATGGCTTAGACTAAGAAATAAGTTCAGAAAGCTTGTGCTTGATGGGCTTTATCATACCGGAGGTGATGGGATTTATATAATTTACTCCCTTTGATCTGAGACTTACTTAGAGGTCTAATTACGAGACTCTACAGAAGACCATGGGCAGCCTGGTGCCTGATTTCTTCCTAGTTTCCAACATCATTCAGAAGGCATGTGACATAGCTGTCATGCTGACTGTGCCTAAGGTGTGTGGGTAGCAGCGTGCTCAGTACAGAAAAAGCTGTACCGACCAAAGAAGTTTCCATTGCAATGAAGAGGCAAAGGAGGCAGTTGTTTCTGCTGAGGACCTATGGGTTAGGATACTCTATACAGGAGGGAAAACTGGGTCTATTACCTAAAATCCAGCGTGGAGTCAAACCTAATTCTGCATTTACTAGGAGAATATCTTCATCTTGTAACCGCACCATATGTTAATCAGTTTTAAAAGTGATTGCCTGAGAGATTGTAGTATCATAAAGTCTTGTAGATTGGAAAAGACCTTTAAGATCGTCTATGTCCAATCATAATCCAGCACTGTCAAGTCTACCACTAAGCTATGTCCCTAAGCACTACATCCTCACATTTTTAAATACTTCCAGGGGTGGTGGCTCAACACTTCCTTTATTATTTATACTTGAACTGTATGCTTGAATTTTAGATGTCTGAATTAATAATTGTCCAGATCACTAAATGCACTATTTCATTGGAAATTATGTTTCTAACTTATCTTATTGCTTAATAAAATCTCACTTGGATCTTATTGGGCCCTTTCTTACGAAAACAACTTTGAAACTCTGGCATATATTTACACAATAGAGTTGATTTCCTTATATGAGATTTAGGTGCATGTTATGACAAAACAAAAAAGATAAAATTATATTAAACAGTTTTAAAGCTGTTTTTCACATCCTCAGTAAATTGAGGCTAGGAAGACTAATTCACAGGAATGTTGTATCCAAAATGCAATAGAAGATTCCTTGAACTCAGAAGTAGAAGCCATTCACTCTCTTGTTTACCACTCCTTTTGGATGCTCATGCTTTTTGTGTCAATGGGTTATTATGACCTTATTGACTTGTGAATGTCTGATAGAAGAGGCCAACCTCATTCAGTAGTAGAAGAAGCAATTTGAAACACGATGTCCATTAAAATCAATTATTCATAAAATATTAATGGTATTAAAAATCTAAATACAAATCCAGAAAGCTTTTAATCATTAAGCCAGAGAAAAAACATTTATTCATGTGCTATTGACAAAGTAAACTTTTAAGTGTTTTTGATGACATTTTAAAATATTGATAGTATTATAGATTGAGATGGTATATTCAAGGAGCCTTACAGAAATAGAACAGTTTAATAGCCTCAGCTTCTATGGTTCCTGATAAGCTAATGGTATGCCTTCTTTTAATATGGGGAGATATTGAGCATAGAAAGAACTAGTTGTACTGTCCCTGAGATAACCATCTAAAGAGACAAACATCTATATTCTGCACTTCTTCAATTTTCCAAGTGGCACTCAGCAGTGTCCCAAAATGCTGTATAGTGTTGTGGTCTTTGAGCACATAAGAACTCTTTCCATTCAGAAATACAAATGGCAGAAAATACTGAAAAAAACATCTCACCTTCTATCACTGAACTCAGAGTTAACAAAAATCTGCTGTGCTCTACAAACACTGCTGTCTCTTGTTTATTATGTGCTGGGAAGCACAGCCACAGACTTGATTTGACTAAAGAATTTGTGAAACTTTTGTTTTTAAGTTCTTTAAGGCTGAGGCAGGGAGATAAAAAAAAAAAGAATTAAGAGAGTAAGTAATTTAATGATACTTTTTGCAGACAGTTGATTAGAAACCTCCCCTAAGAATCGGGAAGTAAGGGTTCAGGTGCTTCTCCTGAACTAAGTAGAGCATAACTGAGCTTGGTCTTTTTGGTATATGTTATTATTATTGAAATTGATTTTTTTGGAATGGATTTCTGATTTTTGAGAAAGATTCCCAGTCTTCACAATGTACTGGTCTGGAAATTCAGAATTTTGTTGAAATTAGTAAAATTTAATGGATGAAAAAACACTTTCAACCCTGTAATCCATATTTGTGAGGTGGAAAGAAATCACTGTATTCTTCTGAAATATATATTCTGTCGAAGAGAATTCCATCCTTCTGAATTTTTTTCAGTCGTGTTAGCACCAAATATTCGGTTAAGGAAAAGACTGGTTTGTTTTGATTTTAGAGAGAAAAATACTAATACTGTTTTTATTGCAATATTTGATAGGAATATTTTTTATCAGAATGAATCAGGCATCTTGGATTAGATAAGGTCATGAAAAGCATGTTCTTTAAGGAATTTAAATATGCAAATATGGTTTGAATACTTAGTTCTTGTCTAAATCATGTTAAAAACGTAACACTTGCTATTTTTGTGCAAAACATTGAATGGTCTTTGCTATTAAAGTTTAAAAGACATATTGTCAAAAGCAATCAGCAACTCAGCAACTCCTAGTTTGATACCAATATGAGAAGACAGATTGTCCAAAAAGTTAACTTCCATTTAAACATATAAATGAACTAGAGAGATATTCTGATATTCAGCATGTCCCACTGAGAAGAATGGATCTGTGAACTTGTGCTCTTGAGAATTGCTTCATCTAGATGCCTAAATAGTAGTTGAATTCTTTTGACAGTTCTACAGTAATAAGAAAGCCTCACAAAGACATTGACCTATTATAAAAGAGACACATTAATAGAAAGATTCTCCTATGACAGTGTTAGCTTACTTCACTCATAATTACTTGTATCATTCTTTTTGAAACTAAATTATAAAATATGTATTAAAGAAAAAAAAGTGGTTTTAGATTTCTCAAAAAAAGTTTTTTCTATCTACAGTGAATTTCATCTACAGTGACCCAATCTGCTAGTTGCTGCAATAGGATTTCTAAGGATACCTGAAACAGATTGAGTTATAAACTCAGGAATACAAAAGTATTTCCTTCTTCCAAAAAGTGCACCTTTTGAGGTCACTAAATATGTATATGCAATTCCCTACTGAATTTCTGTGGATCTACTGGAAACTGTTTACCTCCTTGAATATACCTTTGACCTGCCTAATCTTAGTTTCATAGATTTTATAGCAAAATGATCCTAGACTAACAGGTTATATATCACTCTTAGAAACATTTCTTTGAGTCACTACTGTCTTGGACACATTTTTTTTGGAGTTTGCTCAAGCCAAAATCTCAGTGGCCTAGAGCTGGGTCACATCGTTTTGCCTTTAAAACTAGAAATGGCTTTTCCTATACATGAACCAAGGTATTACATGTATGTGATTGACAGCAAAACAGCCATAAGAGTTTTCCTCGTCTTCTGTGAAGGGAGCAGAAGAGCCTCAAATACCTTTATGTGTCTGAAAAGAAATGCTAGTTTTCTGCTGTTTTCCCCATCTTCCATTTTGAGAATACTGAAAAACCCTAATTGGCACAGAGAACTCTTTTCACTTCAATTACTCACTAAAATCTGTCTTGAGGAATGGAATGTAGGATTTGTCTTGAGCACCTGCATTTGAATTGTGCCAGCCGGTGAAGCAACTTGCACCAAGAAATATAAATGATCTGTACATGTGCATTTTCTTTGATTTTCTCACATTATACCCATCTTCCCATATCATGAAAACATCACTAATTATCAATAATTGGATTTGTCTCTGGACTGGCTGTGAAGACAGAAAAATTAAGTCAGTAATTCTAGTTTACTCCAAGCACTTGTAACTGAGCTCAAAGGAAAAAACTGAGGTTCCCAAGAAGTATTCCTCTTACCAAGGTCATCGCTTACTTAGGTTTTTCAAGCATAAATCTCTGTGGGTGAAAATGCATATTTTAAAATCACAGAGAACTACTCAAACCTTTTTAGGAAATTAGACATGAACCATTATGACAAATAAAATGATTATGAAAGCAAGGTTGAGGACATGCATTTTTAAATGAACAGTAAAAAATTTAAAAAGCGAAATAAATTTGATTGAGAAAGTCTCCCTTTGTGCATGAATTTAAAATAATTCCATGTAGCCTGAGACTTTGCAGAAATTTTTCCCAGTCTTCCCATCTCTTTATCAGACAAAGGAGGAAAACAGAGGAGAAAAATTTCAATATTAGACTGTACATTTCACAGCTGCATAAGTTTAAATGGAATATTTCTTTATTTTTTTCTGACGTTTTTCATGCTGCTCATGTTAGATGCATGTACCATAAACACCTATGTAAAATGTA
Organism: Eulacestoma nigropectus; assembly: GCA_013397775.1. Taxonomy (NCBI): domain Eukaryota; kingdom Metazoa; phylum Chordata; class Aves; order Passeriformes; genus Eulacestoma; species Eulacestoma nigropectus. The sequence continues at coordinate 160,797 of VZTE01000617.1, forward strand.
GACAACTGAATAAAAAATAATGACATCCTAATGTAAAGTTTTTTTGATGTTCTTTCTTTTTCTTCTTCTTCTATTTTATTTTTGTCACATAATTAAGATTTTATTCAAAATGGACTGGAAATCTGCAAAAAAGTTAACTAGAGTTCCTTGTCTCTGGTAGACACTTGTGTCTAGGATCACGCTTAACTGCTTTTAGAAATACCACTAATCCATTTGCCTATGGAGGTGCCTGCCAATCTAGCTCATTTTTACAGTTTGACTAGAGCCCTTCTCACAGACCCAAATGCAGTCTGTGGTGTTTGTATCCCTTGCCTCCCTCTCATACACTTGTCTAGATAAGTAAATGCCTTACTTATTGCAATATATATCTAGATATGCACATGGGACCTACTTTTCAGGGGTTTATTCTTACATTTTGGGTTTTTTGTTTTAATTAATGTTTTTTACAACCCCATGACAAGTTAATAGCAGGCTCTTCATAAAGACAGGACTAAACCATCCAAAACAAGCAGCTTTTTAGAGAACAGTAGTCAGGAAAAAGATAAATATTGTGGAAACCTGGATAGATACCTGAAATGTTACAGCCTGACAAATTACACTTTCTTCCAGGTGTGAATTACAGTTACAAACACATATTGCATGATTATAGGCAGTGCTTGTTTGGTATCAAAAGATCATTTTCCTTGTCTCATTGGAGTCTCTGGGATTTTTCAGGATGTGTTCAGTGAGCTTTAGATCAGACCCATACAGAAAAACCAGAAACACAGACATTCATGGGTGTACAGATAACAAATGTGAAAAATACTTTTCATTAATCTTAGTGATTGCTTTCAAACCCCTGAAGTTCTTTCATTTTTACATTTTCATTTTCAGTTGGCTTCTCTCTCTTTCTCTTTTTCTCTCAACTTTATCCTTGGTTTCCAGAGCTTTATCTCCAATCATTTGAGGATTTTCTGTTGTGAAACACCTTTCTCATAGAACTTGAAATTCAGCTTTATGTATGTTTAACAACATGAAGCCATGCAGTCAGCAACTATGTACTTGTTTGTGCAATCGATGACTTCATTGTTTAGTACTTAGCTTTTCTACTGTCTTGTGGAGAGACTACTTAGTTTTATAGGCAAAAAAATCAATTCACTTAAGTGTGATTCACATCTAACTATGCATCAGCTTAAAAGTAATCCCTTGCTCTCTTCCAGAAAAGAGAGCACATTTCACAAGCTAAACCTTTCTCAAAATCCTGAGTAGTTCATTTATTCTTAATAAAAGCTAAATAAATTCACTGAACTTTCATAATTCACTTTGGCTGACGTACACTGAAAATGTACCAGTGACAATGACACCTGGACAAATGTGCAGTCTTTCACCTTCTTACCCACAAATTCCTGTTTCTCCGAGCATATGATCTTAAAACTTCTTTATCTACTCACTTCCTTCTCCTACTCTATTGTGATGTGCCAGATCTCCTAAATTACAGTCCTAGTTAACACTACATTTATTTTTCTTCCTTTTTGCAAATAAGAAAGAGCTGTGTTTAAGGTGGTTAAATGTGATCTCATTAATGTTTTCCACTTGCTCTTCATTGCTACATATTTTTGCTCTGATACTGCCCCTGAAACAGTCCTTTTGAATTAGGAAAAGGCAAACCCCAAGACTACCAGTCTCAAGTGACCTTTTCAAAGGAATAGGCACTGCATCTGGTCTTGAATGTTTCTCTGGCAACAGTAGCCATTCTCGTTGCTCTCAAGTGGCCACACTTCCACTCTCTCTACCAATGGAATGATTTTTTTCTGCTGATTTCAGAGGCCTTAATCTGATCTCCCTTCTCTTTTCTCCCTGGTGCCAATTACTTCAATCATTTTTGGAATGGTCTGCAGGAAAACATATGTCAACTAGGAAAACAATGATGCTTCCAACTACTTTCCCCTCATGCTTCTAACATGAGCAAGTATTCTTTCTACTCTAGTTCCTGGGTCGAGCTGTGCTTGTCAGTGTTAGCATTGCCATTAGCACTTGCTCGAGCACATGAGACATTCACCTAGGAAATATCTGAGAGAACCCGAGCTCATTTAAATTGAAAACATCACTTTCTTCTTCACTATTAATCGAACAAACACTGAATCATTTGCAAACCTACAGCCTAATTCTATGTCATTGAACACAGTGAGTTTTCTCATTGCAAGAAATAGGTCAAACCCAATAGCCATCCCTTATAACGTTTATTTATATATGTACTATCTAAAGCATATTTCTGTTATGTTTGCTTCCAAGTTCTTGTACAGCCATTGTTTTTATAGAAGAATTTTACTTTATTATCTGTTGGTCTTTCTGTTTCATTTGGAGAACTGCTACATCCATTCTCTCCTTGTTTATTTAATTTTTGTTTGAGATTCATAAAAGTCTTCAGACTGAGATTTTTTCCTTTAAGTATTGTATTCTGAGTCACTTCAGTATCTTTCTCAGCCACAAAAAAGAACACACATGGAAAGCTGAAATATTTGCCAGTATGTGACTGAATCTTTTCAGGAATATGGTATTTGCTTAGTGTAATCTTTATTAAAGCAAGAGAGATGGAAACATACACATTAGGCAGGTCAAGCCAAGTTAGAGCTAAATTTCTTCTGCCTCCTTTGCTTCATGAATTAATTTTTCCCTCACATTCATGTATTCCAAGAAATCCTTAGATTCCAGGAACGCATATGTTTTGTGCTGAGCTATCTAAGTATTTATCTGCAAAGAGAACCTTTGGGACAGACTTGAAGAGTGTGCTTGCCCTCCCTGTTTGGTAGACAAACTGGTCTGTGCACCTTGATGTCTGTTGGCTCTTCTCCTCCAGGTCTAGTGCATTCTTCCAATTTATGCTACCTTTTGAAAGCATGTGAAAGAATGACCTGTTGATCATTTTCAGAAATAACTTCAAAGCTTGGCACATTTACGAGTCAGTATCTATCCTAGGTATCTTTGCTTCCAACACTGCATTTGACTTTATTATACCCTTGTATACTGCTTTCGTGTATCTTCTGTGACACAACAACTAGCACCTATGTTCAGAATGTGTAGAACCTCAGAAGGTGTAGCTTTCAAACCCTAACCTGACTGAGAGAATGAATGGCATTATTAGACAAGATGTTAAGGTGAATCATGTCTTTTTTCCTTCATCTAGAGATTTTTCTCTTGGGATTTGTATTTGTGTCTGTCCTGGGTATGATAGCAAGGGAGAATGCTCTTCAACTGTGGAATGGTTGCTCTCTATGACCAAAAAGCAGATTGGAACAGTTAACACTCAGGAAAAGGCTCTGATACCAAACCCATGGGATCAGAGAATTGCAGAGGATTTGAAAAAAGGCTACACTTCCTTCTCAATAATGTTTATACATAAGTAAAGTACACTTACACATGTAGAAGTTGCTGAATATCCAACAAAGGTGCTGGACAGCAGAGAGTTACTAGAAAAAGCACAAGGAAAAGCTTTTTAGCAGATAAATTATAAATGGAAACTTGAAAATTTGGCTTAGCTGAAATTGGTTGTAAACCGAATTCATCAAACACTTTTGGCAAGAGAAAAAATAGAAGAAAAAATATTGTGACTGTTGAAACATATAATTTTGATACTTTAACAAGTGTGTTGAAATTAATATATTAATATTTAATTCTAGTAAGAGGATAAAGGACATAAAAATCAATTGGTTCATTTGGAACCTGATTAAACATTTCATTTATCACAAAGGAACAACAAAGAAAAAAAGAAAGGCTTTATTTCTGCAGTAAAATCTAAAGAATTAAAAGAGCAGGCTAACCTCAAACAATTTTAATTTTTTCAGTCAGTCTTGGTGTTGAAAAATCAATTATTCAGATCGGTTTATTTTCCAACCTTCTGAGAACTTTCTAGCTGCCTGTTGCTTTTCATGTGAAAACTGCAATGCTGATTTTAATTTCAAAATCATTCAATGAGAGATTTTCCCCTCTTCTCATGCTGTCAGCTTGAGCCACAGACCTGTCATTATAATGAAAGCTTGATCCTTTGCTCTCTTTGCAGAATATACGTGATATAATATATGTCCCTTTTTTTTCCTTTCCTTTAGTGTCCTTCATTCATTGGTATCCTAAACCATTTGTTTCTTGACCTTCAAGGCATTTTTCAAAGCTTGCCTGTTTGCATGAATGTTGGCTGGACATAAATCATATGAGGATTAGATTTGTATGATCAGGAAATATAAAAAGAAGCTTTAAGGTTTATTTGGTTATGTCTCTTTTTTTAAAATAATGTGTGCAAAGAAAGACACTGTTATAATTTTTTGCTTTATACTACAGCTTTATGTTTTCTTTTTAATTCTAACCAAAATTTACCTAAACGTGGAATGACTCTTTTGATCGAGGAATCTTGGCAAAAATACAAATTGGTAAAAAGTGAATTCTAAAAGTATCTAAGAGCACTGTTCAAGAAGTAATAAAAACCCCCTTATGTCTGGAGCAGTTCCAGTAAGTATTTTGCTTGGGATGCATGAGGTCTTGAAGCTTGTCTCCATGAAATAATGGTGGACTTTCAAGAAGGCCATCAAAATAAGATGACTGAATTTTGAAATGTGTTACATGACTCAGTTCCAGAGACATAATCAGGAAAAATTCCAGAACAGCAGTGCAAATAGGACAGCCATCGGTGCAGATGCTGAGGACCAAACTATCTCTGAGGACAGCTGTCAGGTAAAGAAAGATTGTCTGTAAAGATGCTGATTCACCATAGAACAGACCAAGAAATAGATGAAACATAGAGTAGTGAAGTGGAACAACATATTTTTATTCCTTTTTTCCATCATTCATCTGTCTTAGGGTCCAATGAAAGAAAAAACATTATTCTCCAGTCTACAGTGTTTAATTAGCTGTATCATTCTATTACATGATTCCAGTCAACATTTTTGTCTGTAGATTTAGGTGCACTAAGAAGTAAGTCTAATTTCCAACAGTGCGGAGTAACCATAGTTCCTGTTTGAGAGCCTGAGGTGACATATTTTGTGGCTGTAAAACAGGCCACAAAAGGGCAAGGTATAAATGGAATGTATTGCTCACCTTTCACTGCCTGGTGGCTACCTCAGTGTGAGGTTATTGATGGTTGTCTTATCAGAAACTTAAGGAGATCATATAATTTATTTATGCTCCAGTAAACAATTCTTAAGCGCATCTCAAAAATATCTGCAAAACTGTGGACTTCTTCTCCTTTCATTTTTGAGGAAAATGAGTCATAGTTTTGAGAGTTTGATTAAGGTCACCTAGCTACTATAAAAATGACTAGATTTTATTTTTTTTCCTTCCATCCTTATGTCAGTGTTTTTCTAAATATATTGTAGACTAGGAACTTAAAGACAGGTGTTTGATGTCCCTCCTCTGATCATATATAGGAATGAAGTACATTTTAGGACCAATATGTACTCTCAGTTAAACTAAGGTGACTTGAACTGATTTGAGTAGAATTGCAAGATTGTACTGATGTAAATGAAAGGAGAATTTGTCAGTTTTGCACAAAATGGAATTCTTAATTGTATGTTAACAGTGGCTAAGAACTTGGCATGGTCCATTTCTCAGTCTTACATCTGTAATATTACAGATGATGTTCAGAAAGAGTCATAATTAAACAAATGAAATTTTATTAACCTAGTTATGAAGACTAGGTGTATGAGTATTTTTAATGAGGTGAGGCATGAGGAAAACTGTGGCATTGCTGCATTTGCAGTAATTCTATTTTTCCTACTGAGAGGACATAGATTATGGGAAGATGAACATTCAGATCAGATCACATAACAGGTATGCATAATCATAGAAACGTAGGATCTGAGAATGGTTTGGGAAGAGACCTTAAATATCATCTAATTCTAAAGCCCCTGTCATGGGCAGGGATAATTTCTACTAGATAAGTTTGCTCAATGTCCAATTCAGCCTCGCCTTAAACACTTTCAGGGATGGGACATCCATATCTAAGAGAACAAAAGGAATAGAATATACAACAGAATACAAGCACTTTTTGGACAGCTCTGTGGAGAGATAATCTGTGTAATTACATTCAGGATATTTCATTTAGATATTTTTCCTTTTCCAAATAGATTTACCTTGCCTCTGTAGACACTATTTCTGCTACTGATAACCACGGGAGTACATCTTGCAACTATTTTGGTCGTCATATTGATTGTGGCTATAATTGTAATTGGGAAGGACAGAAAGAGCACAATAAACTTATGGTAAGATTCTCTTAAGATAAAGAAATATTTTTGTAGTGTTGTTATGTAATTAATATTCTGATTACATTAAAAGTAAAAATAATTGAAATGAAAACAACCGTTTGGGATGTTTTAAAGCTTTTATTTTTGGGTACTCAATTACAGTAATTGTTAATTTAAATTTCTTGATTTCGGTTTTTTTTCATTTTCTCCTTTGTTTGGTCTGAGGAAATGGGTATGTATATTCTTCAACATATCTAGCCTTTGGATAGATGATAATTTTTTAAATGCAACTCAATCGCATTCACTTTAGAAAAGTTAATTATTTATGGAATCTCCAAAGTAAAAAATAAGGGGAAAGTAGGGGAAAAAAGAGAAAAAATTACAGATTATATGGCATTATGTTTCCATAAGCCACACTTGTGTGTGTGTGTGTGTGTGTAGAGGAATTAACTAAATGTGATGTGACATCCAACCAATGGATCCTTAGTTTACCAATCTCAACTGAGAACTGTCTGAAATTTGGGAAATGTTCAAGACCATGAATTGTTCAAAGCCATGATGAAAAATGTCATGCTGAATGCTTTCTGTAGAACTCTTTTTGAAGCAGGAAAATGTTATTTGAAGGTTGTACCCAGGTTTAGACATTGACCAAAGGAAGGATCAGAGGCAGCTTCATGGACTCTGCCTTCCTTGTGCTGTTTATTCACCTTTCTTTCAAGAGTACTATCTCTGTCCAGCCAAGGAGTCTGACATACAGAATCACACAGAATGGCTGGGGTTGGAAGGTACATCTGGAGAACATCTGATCCAGCTTTCCTGCTCAAGCAGGGCCGCCTAGAGCTGGTTGCCCAGGACCATGTCCAACTGGGTTTTGAATATCTCCAAAGACGGAGACTCCATGAAATCTCTAGGCTAGTAATCTGTCAACTTCAATGTAAAAAAAGTGTTTCTTGATGTTGAGACAGGACCTTCTTTATTTTGGTTTGTGCCCATTCCCTCTTGTCATACCACTGAACACCAATGAATACAGTCTGGCTTTGTCTGCCTTACATCCTTCTCTTAGAAAGGAATTGATGAAATTTCCCATGATTCTTCTCTTCTCTAGGCTAAACAGTTGTAGTTTCCTCAGCCTTTCCTTGTGAGAAATGCCCCACAAGGGTGCCAGGGAAAATATAAGTTTTATCCTATTCTCTCTCTGATCCATCTTGTACCTAGCTGCTTGCATACAGGTTTTTCAGGCATGTTGCTACTTCTACATCAATTCTTTTAAAATATAAAACAGATTTTCTGTCAACTGAAATTGTTGCAGAAGTGCTACTGACATCTATTCGAAGTACTTCATTTCTGTAACCTCTACCCTTTCATATAAAATCCTATTGTTCTTTCCTTTAAACATTGTTCTGTTTCTGTTGGATGACTTACAGGCCTGTGGATCTCTGCAAGGTGTTACTAGTCTCTAGGAAATGTGCTAGGATGATTCAACACTTACAGGGAGAGATTCTTTTCTTCCCATGCCTCTTAACTTTGCCTTCCCAATACTATATAAGTTCCTAACATCTGCAAGATGCTGTCCATGTCATTCCCACCTAATCCTGAATCACTTGAATTCTGCTGTGACCTTTTACTCAAGCAAACGGTGTTAGGTATGTTTCAGTCGTTTGGTCGCAGTTCTGACCTAAGTGTCTTCCCCAGAGTCTGCTTCTACAAAATATAATTAACAGGTACCATGGTGTGGGCAGAATCAGTGAAGCCAAATGTATCAAGACGAGAAAACATGAATAGCATACAGAATGAGTCTTAGAAGCTGAAAGACATTGAAGGTTATGTTCAGGGGGCTATGGGACAAGCAGAGCTCAACCGGTCAGTTCCCAGTTTCCTGGGAAACTAAGCACAACCATCTGCAATTCTTGGGTGGATGAACTATTATTTTTCCTTTGAAAATTCAAGCCTGTCATCTTTGCAATGTTTGGAAACTGCTTAAAGTGCTAAGCAATATTTTTCTTTTCAGCTGTGGTTCTTTCTGAAGACTCACCACTTAGAGAGCTCTAGGCGCTCTGCTTAATTTCTCTGTTCTTAAGATCTGGTGTTTTATTTTGTAGTTCAACATAGTTTGCTGGAAATTCCATGCTTCATTATGCTGTGTTAATATTTTAGGAGTTTTGAGACTCCTGATGGCTGCGTACCAAATATGAAAACATCTATTCCTGTCTTACGGCCTGTAAGTTTTGAATTTCTTTGGTTTCCCTGTCTATATATTACTGTGGTCCCTAAAAGGTAAATGTATGTAAACAAAGGATCAGTTCTGATCAGCTTCAACCTCACTGAACTCAGCCTAAAATCAAGCTTCCAAAGTCTATTTATAATTTGTTTTAGTATAATACCATGGTTGTGGGCATAATTTTTCTTGGAATCTCTGTCCTTCAAAACATCAGCATCAGATACAACTGTGATGGCTGCCAATCCTTCTAGTGTTTGATCCAGCACACTTTGGAGGATCTGAATAATACTAATTATGTCTGTAAGCATATCCAGCTACTGGCCTGTATAGTAGTGTGGCAAAATTTTCATAGATGATCGTTCATTTAATTCAATGTTCCAGAAACTATTTTAATGTGATTAAAAAAAAGAATATTTGCACTGGGATAAATTAACTTCACATTCCTTATGCCTATGGACTACCTAGTGGAAGGAAAATGAGACTGTTCTTTAATTTTTGCATTTCTGGTTCTCTTCAGATTGCTGGAATGCTTAGCTCTGTCTGCATTTAAGGATGATCTCATTTTATATTCTGACTAGTTCAATAGGTTGTATTGCTCTTCCTGCCCATAGCAAGTGATGCTTCTGTCTGTCAGAAGCAAGTTCCAAGCTCCAAACAGCACTGTCTCCTGTTTTATGGTGCCTTATTGACAGCCTGCATTTTTAGACTGGCCTCAGATAGTTTTAGTGTCATCGTTATAATACTCATATTTCTCTGCTTATCAGTATTGCTAGGATTATATTGTGTCTGGCTCCACAGTCCATCTGGAATCAAATTGGTCATTGATCTAATATTGCAGTTTATCGGTGTTGCTTGGATTACATTGCAGATGACTCTGTGTACCAGCTGGAATTGAATTGGTCATTAATCTAATAACATCATTGCAAATGTGGCAGTTGGGTGGTTGTGTCCTTACGCAGTTTCTGTGCACTAAATGTCTTTACATTTGCTAGTCAAACTGCAGTTACCTTTTTCAATGAAGATCTCTGATCAATCACTGTTTGTATTTTCCTTTTTTCTTTCATTTCAGAAATCACTTTAGGACAAAAACTGGTTTGATTCAAAACCTTAAGGTCATGACTGAAAGACAAGACATTGTTCTACTCCTTTCCATGTTATTTTCCAGTATAATGATCAGACTGAGAAAACTCCTTTGTTTCATCTAATATTAATCAAAAGTTACCTACTAAAGTAAAAATTTAAAACTTGCTGTCAGGGGTATGTATTTTTAGAAAGCTGTTAATCCCACTTGTCTTTGAGATTGAAATAATTCACCCAGTAGAGAAACTTGTTTTCTCCACTAATTACAGATGGACAGTTATGTAGCTAAAATTTGATGTGATGAATTCTACTTTCTGTTTCCATGGTTCCTTTCATTTAGCCTGTATGTTTATTGTACGTCCCCAGCTGCTTTGGTTTGTTGCTCCTGCTGGACAGTACAGTCTGCTGTGCTCTGGCAAAGCATTCTCTATTGCTCAAGAATACCTTCCATTGCCTGGAGTTTCTTGTCCCACAAGGGAAAAATATTTCTTAAAACCCAGATATTTTAGAGAGTTATCTGTGGATGTCATAGTTCTAAGATTTGTAATATAGCTACACTCTGCATTTAAGTTTCAAGTAAAATCTTCCAGCTCTGCGGTCCTTTTCTGTCTGTGATCAGTTGTTATCCAATACCATCATCAACTGTTTCAGTATCCCCTTTAGTACAGTGAACAGTTTCTCATGTTTTTCTACCTCAACCCCAGTCCTCCCATAAAGGAGTTTTGCCTTAATTTCTCTCATATTTATTCACTGCATTGAATTATTTACCCATTTGGGCATGGCATTCTCCATACAAATGCGACTTCTCTTAAAGCTCAGGTTATGACAGTCTCTTTCCTTTCTTTGCCCTGTCTGTGTGTTTGTCTTAACATCCTGTTGAGACTATCAGTACAAGCTCTGCCATGGTCCTAAATCTGAACTAGTGCCTTTTTAAGACAAAACATTAGAGAACAATCTAAAATGCAGCTGCCTTTTCAGCCACATCCACATATTTCATGCTTCCTCTGTCCTCCAAGAGCACTCTGGTATATCCTTTCTTTCCCTTATGGGTAAGAAAATACTCTAGCTCTCTGCTCTGCACCAGGAGAGAATGGAAACACAGGTCTAGTAATCTCTTGTACCATTACAAGTGTATTCATGAGGCAAGAGCACACTGCATAAAACTAAGGCTGAGCAGGGATTTATCCTGCATAGTTTATTTTTAGAAACAAAGCCTTATCAAAATGACATTATATAGCCAGTTAGTCCAATGGACTAGAATTTGGTTTTTCAAGCAAAATGGCAGTTCTGTCTTAAATTTTTAAGTGCTTAATTTCTCCCAAGAAAGAAAAACCATAAAGAAGAAAGGAAATGAAAGGAAAGTTTTCTCCTCCATCTTGGTAAAGGAAAAGAAAGAATGCATTTTTTTGCATATCAGGACAATCTTTTCCATCACCTCAGTATCTCAGGCCATGTCTGTCTCCATCTGACAAAACAGTGTCTTTTGGGAGTGATACTGAATCTTTAAAAAAATCTGTTGTAATAAATAAAAGTGGCATATATTAATTATAATTCTTTACATTTTAATATTTTTTCTGTAGTTTTTTTAAGTTTGTTGCTGTCCTCCGGGAAAATGTTCTAATTAATAAGAGATCGCACTGATTTCCCCTTCTTCTTCAAGTGGTTTCCTAACCTCTCTGTAAGTGTATTATTGGCTAGTATAAAGTTTTAGTATTAGCCAAACAGGGAGAAATATTTCTCTTGGTCTCTCATGCCTCATCTGTTTTTATTTTTCTTTTTATTTTTCACTGTTCATTAAAAAGTATTATTTATCTCTACTATAGGAAGTTTTCCCAGAACACCAATGGATATGGTTATAACTATTGGGAATCCACAGAAAAACAATTACATTTTCCATTTTTACTTTTTTTGGTTGTTGTTTTTAAACACTGCCTTTAATTTGTCTTCAATGACAATATGCATTTTATACTGGAAGACTGAGACATGAGCCTTCAAATACAAAAGCTTCAGAAGGGTAAAGAGAGGATGATTCCACCTATGTGTCTCAAGAGTAGTCTTCTTATTACCAAAGTGGAGAAATAGAACTTGAATCAATACCAGAAAAAAAAAAAAAA
>VZTE01000617.1:172430-195102 GCA_013397775.1 Eulacestoma nigropectus
AAAAAAAAAAAAAAAAAGAGTCTGGCTAGAGTTGTTTCCCTCAACTAGGAGTCGAGTTAACAGGGGAGCTTGTGAAAAGATGAGTACCACTGTGGAACAGTAAAAATGAAATACTGCTCCAATAATGGTAAAGTTAGAACTCTCAAAACCCACAGTGGTTTAAAGATAGAACTTTAACCAAGTTGATAACTGTTCCAAAAATTAATATGGTCTAGTCTACACTGGGAGTTGGGAAAATGTATAATTTCTGGTATATTTGGTCTTCTGTCATCAAAGATCATGCTGACAGCTGAAATTCTCTTGCAGTATCCACAAATGACTCAGCACAGAGGTGAGAACTACCACCTCTACTAAGTCAACAGAAAAAGATAGAACAAATGAGCCTGGGTGTTTTGAGACACACCACTGCTTCATGAAGATTGCTTCAAAGTACAGGTGAAAGCTGAGTCAAGATCCTCCTGAAAAATTAGGTACATCTTTTTCTGACTACAGTTTTCTTATTCTGTGTTGCTGCAAACCATCCTCTGCTCCGTAAAAGAGGGCTGGAGGAGGACAGAGAGAAAAGCAGAAGAGTCTGTTGGAAACCTAAGGGGTAATCAGGGCACCTGGAGAACTGCAATCGCTCCTCACCTGCCGCCAGCAGCCGAATGCTTGGACACATGTCCTAATGAGAATCTCAGTGCTTTCAGACGAACCTTCCACTTTGTTTGCTGGCTTCTTTATAGCATGTACCTGAAGATAAGAACATAAGACAGTGGAACAACGACACAATCCAGGGTAACTCCAAAACAAGTTATTGTCTTTAAAAAGATCTATTTGAAAATTATACAAGCAATGCACTGCATACAGTAGTGGAAAAAGCTCCATCGAAATGGCGATGGAAGGGCCTTGTGAAGCTGCAACCTCACTGCATGGCAAGGAGGATAACTTCCATGCCTCTCTTCCCCTATTAAGCCTTCCCTTAGCATATTTTGCTGCCACATTGTGCCATGCAGATACTAAAGTAAAGTAGGCAAAGCTAGGCGTGCTTGGAGATGTCTTTGAAAAGTAACTGTAAAGGGGAATCTGCTTGCTTATTCATGAGCTTAATGTTGCATTAAGTTGTCACTTAGACCATGGCCTAATATCTTGAACTTCATGCCTAGGACACTTCTTTATCAGCACAATTGATAGAAAGAACATGAAAGAAACAATTTATTCCCATTGAAATTCTTGGTCTGGTGAACTAACTTCCCTGAAGTTCTTCTATTTTGCTGTGAGAGGGTTCCACAGTGTTACTTTAAAATGAAAACCATTCAAAACTGAAATAAATTAACATCGGCATATGAACAGCTTGGAGAACAACAACAAACCGAATGAAAAAGAATAAGGCAGCCTGCGATGTGAACAGAAAATAAAAAATCAAGAAATCCATTTGCAGAAGTAAAAGCATTAAAGGCAGCAAAATAATCAGACTAATGCAAAAAAATATCAGATGAACGTAGTATTAGTGGAAGATGCGGATGTAATTCACAAGTAAGATGATATTGTTCAGAATGTGGATCAATATACTTAAACCCTAACATCACGAAGTAGACTAACCTCAAAATATTGAATATACCAAGAGAAACAGGAAACTGTCCTGAAAACAAAAAAAATTAAAAGAAGATGGAATTAGCAGAGTCAAAAGAGGATATTGTTAACAAGAAGACATAGTGGAAAAAAATCCCCACTGCTATTGTGAAAAAGACTAAATTTCAACAGATTTTTGTTTTCTTTTTTTTTAGTTCATAATGCACAAGTTTCAGCCTTTTGTTCTTTGATGAAAGCCCTTCAGAATCACAGAAAGGAACTATTTCCATGCCTCTGGTGTGACTATTCCATTCAAACTGGTAAACTGACAGCAACCTGTCAGTTACTCTTAATTCTCTCTAACTCTCTGGGTAAAACACCCACAGGGTGAGGCTGGGACACTGCTCCATACCCATGGCAGGGTCCTGTATCCTTGCCTTTGCCATGAGGGCGTGAGATTTCAGAGGCAGGAAACAACAGTCTGTGACAGTGAGGGGAAAGTCTCCACACCAGGCCATTTAGACAGGTTAGGAAGGAAAATAGCAGTGGAAAATTACAACTGTGTGAAGGAAACCTGTAAGGAACCAGCTTGCTTGTCACTTCAATTTTTAAGACATCATTTTTATGTTCTCATTGTTTCAATGGGTGGTTAATCACGATGCTTATGCCAGTTGTTCACTTCAGGCCTGGGACAAGTGGGCACAGATCACAGGTTTAGTGTATACTGTGTTCATTTTCTTAGCTATGTATGGAACAAGTATGTGATTATAGGATATTCCATTTTATTGTAATATTTATTTCTATACATTTCACACAAAATGAAGCAAAAGAAGAATCAAAGTTTGCAAAGTCCAGAAGTAAATTAGTAGCCTTGGAGAAGCCTGGCAACTGATGCCTTAAACCAAATCAGTGAAATAAATCCAAACCTCTGATCTGATGAATTGCTGTGCTCCTACGTTCAGAGTAGCACTGGTACTGAGCACTCACAGTTGGTTTGGCTGATGTCACCAAAGGCTGTGAGCACTCCGTGTACTGTCTGGCACCACTGTGATCACAGTCCTTGCAACAAATTGAGGCTGTGAGGAGTTAATGATTTCTTTTCATGACCAGCGAACTGCACCCCACTGTGACTATGGCAATAATTCGCACTCCCCTCAATGTTCAAAACTAGCCCAGCTAGGAGTCCCACCTCTCTATGTATCTATATGGTACAACAATTCTGTACATCTACTTATTGCAATATTATTTACATTTAAAGACTGACCCATAGAATATCCTCAGTTGGAAGGGACAGACAAGGACCATCAAGTCCAAGCCCTATTGGTTTCATTTATTGATGGAATTTATTAGATTAAACTGAGGAAAAAAAAAATAAGACAGAATGGAAATCTACTGAAGAATTAATGATCCTTCCATAATGTTACACTGAATATAGTCCCTTTGGTGACTCACTTCCATTATTTCTGTCTCCCTACCTGATGATAAAGGACTGTATACAGCTTTTGTCTGTCTTTTGGTTACACGAGACAGTATGTCTACTATGTCTTCCTCCATTGGAATTTCTGATTGCTGTGTGCATCGAAAAATATTTGCTTTACTGAATTTCTGTACAATATGTGTATCTCTTCCTAAGATCCTAATTTTGCTCTTAATTTTATATTGTAGCACTTTATAGCTGTGTATGATGTAACAAAGAAATAGATTACCTGAGGAGTTATAAATCATTGCTTCAATGCTTTCTCAGGTGGGAAACTCCAAAAGGTGTATTCTGTGATGGTAACCATGTATAGAAAAGAGCAGGTTCTAAAATGTGTTCTCCAGGATTTGAGTGGTAAATAAACTGAAAACCACGGCGTTTTTCCATATCAAACTTGTTAAGAAGAATTAACATATAAACAAACTTAAATCTAGTGTGATGCCAAATTCATTTTCCCTAAAGCAGTTCATAATTAAGGTTCTGTGGGACTTTTTTCTTCCTCTTTAGAGAGAAAAGACTTTGGATGAATCTTTTAAAAAAGAAACCAGGTTTCTTACAATTTATATATAATAATAAATGTTTACAGGAAGTTAATGATAATTTAATTTTTCTTGGAGGAGGTCAGGGAAAAAAATTAAAAAGAAATAAAGTAGTCTCAGAAGTATTGTTGGTTTTACATGGGAAAAATGGAAGCAGAGTTAATTTCAACTACAAACAGATGCACAAACTTCCCTTACAAGTAAAGATCTCTTTGGGATATCTGTAGAACTAGCTGACAGCCTGTCATACTGTTCTCCTTCTTTGCCTTTCTCTGTGTTGGAGGGTGTCTCCATGTCCTCTTTAATTAGGTTGGTCTTCCTCCTAGATCAATGACTCTCAGATACAGTAATTGCTGTATTTCAAAATTATTTTTCATTTCTGGTGCTCTGTTGGCTGGCTATACTGTAATCCCCAAATCAAATTAACCCAGTAATCAGTGGTTCTAAAATAAATCACTGAAATCAACTTGACATGTCTAAGGTTTCAGACAAAGCCAGGAAGCAATGGCTCAGAAAATACTTTCTCTGCTCTTTGCATATTATGTATGGCTGGCAGTAACTGCTTGCATGTTCTTTCCCAGAATTGAATGAATTGTATAGGCAGGGTTTCTTTTTTTTTACTCAGTGACTTCATGTTCTCCCTTTTTTTTCTACATGGACTCTCAAATAAAAGATATTTTCAGGGATAAATCAGTATATGTTTTTTTGTTATGTAACATAAACTGACATTAACAACAGTTCAGATGGCATTATACACTAAGGAGGAGAGATTCAAAGCATGAGGACTTCAAATGAAAACCAGGAGCTTAAATAAAATTTGTACTTACGAAAAATATCCTCCAAATCTGTTCATACAGAAAAATATATTTGCTGTAGCACTCTGACTTAAAATTCACTATAAGAATGTGAAGGAATTATTGTAATGCCTAATGAGAGAAATAAATTGCTGAAATCAAAGTCAATTCATTATTTCATCTGTGGATATTTCTTTTTTAACATGCTCACATCTGAAAGAAACTGCTACAATTATTGGGCTGTTTAATTACTTTAAAACAATATGGTGACCTCCAATTTCTTACAATGTAAATTACATGGGATAGTTGCAAGATGCAAAAAAAATTTAACTGATACAAGATATTTTGAGCTACCAATTTAATCCATTTTAGGTAATGGTAAAAAAATTCAATATGTGCAATATAGATTCTGCTAAGCTAAAAGAGATAAGAATAAAAATTATCAGTAAATATTACTAGAATGTTTTTTCTTTTTCTGTTTCCACTATTGTAGAGATGTAAATGCTATGAAGAAAATGCAAAATTTAGCAACATATTTAAGTGATGAATACAGAAGTCTACTGATACACCTAGTTGGGTGTATTTAGCTTATAAGAACTTAAAGGCAGGCCTGGCTTTGTCCAGTCTATGGCTGGATGGCCTCCTGGAAATCCAAATTACTGTAGGCAAGAACAAAGAAGAGGATCAACTCTGCAAAGTGCTTCTCTACTTGCTGAGTTAATGGATGAAAGAAAAGGGCAGAATGTGCAGAAAAGTGAGGAGTGAAAAATGACTGTGATTCAGGCACTATGAAAAGCACTAGCTAACCATGAGGAATCAGTTTGAAAAGCTGGAAGTTTAGAAAAGAAATCCTTCATTTTTTTACCACTTTGGTCTCGTCCTTAGAACACAAAAAGTCAGAAACCTGAGCCTATTATGCAAGAAACCCTAGCAAACTCATGCAAATTCTTTAAAGTCATAAAGGAAATTAGAAACAAATAGTTTAGATTACGAAAATAAAATGTTTTGACTACAATCTGTGCTCTATTTCTTGTAGCTGTTCTACCGTCTTTTTATCAAGGTGACTTTGCTTTGTATATTTGTCCAAGGTCTCTATTTTTTATTTTCGTTGTTTATTTTTTTGATTCTCATTTTCAGAAAGGAAACCTAAACAAGCACTAATGACCTTGTTCTGTATTTCAGGATTTTTTTACCGAAAGGCACAGCATCAACGCTATGGAGGAATCTTCTCTCCATAAGCTCAAATAGCTGTAATTCTACTGATGGTTGAAATGAAAAATACCCCAAAAGTTTGCAAAGGACTTTAGAGGAATATTAAAGTAGGAGAGGGGGGAATGGGATGACTTGAAAGGCATCATCCTGAGGATTACTTGATCTGTATTTGTCTGAAGACTCAAAAGGAGCCATGTGAGCATTCTATGTTTTCCGTATTCTGGGAAGGGTTTTCTTCTCTGTGTGAGATGCAATCAGGCTTTCTACTTTTATATATTTATTTATTTTAATTTATAATGACCATCCAGTACTGGCTCTAAATGCATGACTTGATGAAAATCTGATGTCTGTATTCAAAATGGGAGACTTTAGGTTTTTGTTGTTAGAGAATAGTCATGCTCAGTAAGAATGCGAGACTGACTTGCAAGAATGCGCTCCTAAGTGGGTTAACAGTGAATGATGCAATGTTCAGGTTGGCTGGAACACATTTGACTAGCTGGTAGCTCATAATGTCTGTGGAAGAGGTTCCTGAAAGACTGTCATGGATAGCTATTTTAATCTGGAGTAAAAGATATGAGAAAAGTGCTAATGGTGGTGAATTTGTCATCTGGATTTGCAAATACTGGCAAAGCAGAATTTCATAATGGCTGCAATTTCATAAAAAACACTGGTATAAGTGTCCTTCCTCCTGAAAAATCAAGAAAAATGCTTTAAGCTATGTGTAGGAAGAAGCAAATCTCATTAAGAAGTCTGGAAAGTTTAAAAGCATAACCCATGTTACAAAGAGAATTTGTCTAATAATATTTACAACTAAAATTGTCCACTATTCAATCATTTTAAAAGAAGTTTGTCATTTTGGGGCCCTTTTTACTAAACAGTTCTCTTCAAAAAAGCAACTTTTTGTGGGAAACCATGCGTTAGTCTGGACTGATTCGACCGTCCCTTTGTGGACACTTGCTGCTATTCCAATTCATGGGCAACTGCACCTACCACTGTATCCTTAAATTTCTCATCATACACATGTAGATGTTGACGTCACACTAAGGATTGGAGAATATATCAGTTGATTTCCTGTATCAAAAATAGCGTGGTCAGCAGGACCAGGGCAGTAATTGGCACTGGGGAAGCCACAACTCAAATCCTGCATCCAGTTCTGGGCCCTTCACTACAAGAAAGACATTGAGATGCTGGAGAGAAGGGCAATGGAGCTGGTGAAGGGTCTGGAGCACAAGTCCAGTGAGGAGCAGCTGAGGGAGCTGGGGGTGTTTAGCCTGGAGAAGAGGAGGGTCAGGGGAGATCTTACCCCTCTCTACAGCTCCCTGAAAGGAGGCTGTAGCCAGGTTGGGGTCAGCCTCTTCTTTCAGGCAATCAGTGCCAGGACAAGAGGAAATGGCCTCAAGCTGTGCCAAAGGAGGTTCAGGTTGGACATCAGGAAGAATTTCTTCACTCAAAGGGCGGTCAGGCATTGGAACAGGCTGCCCAGCAGGGTTGTTGGGAGCACTATCTCTCGAAATGTGCAAGTGACAGGATGTGGCTCTTAGTGCTATAGTTTAGTTGACAGTGTGGTGTTCAATCAAACGTTGGAATCTATCATTTCTGAGGTCTTTTCCAACCAAAATGATTTCATAATTATATTGTTCTCAAAAATTTTTTTGTTTATTACTCGCTCAAATCAAATGAAAAAAGAAGGAAAGTCTCTATTTGGGTATTACATGCAGAGAATGGAGTTGCTGAAAAGTATTTCCATATTCCCCGATGGCAGATTCTGACACGGTAGTTTTCATGGCTGGTGTCAGAACAATACATGCACAATGACTGGGAAAACACTGTCAATTCCCTTGCTTCTGAAGATTCAACTGACACATCTGAAGCATGAGGAAACTTAAACACCAGCTCAAAGATGGAAAAATCAAAGGGAAATCAATGCAACACCTTGTTTTGTACTTTCAGCTCTAGAGAAAATGTGTATTATTTGGAAAAAAAAAAAAATTGAAGCAATTCCCCTGACCTGCAAAGCAAAAGAGAGCATCTCAGGCAAAGTAAGTAGAAACACAGATGCAAATTACTGTTTTTCTGATGCTGAGGCAACTGTAAAGGCAATGTTATTTAAGAAACATAATATAGTAGAGATGAATCATTTCTGCTCATCTTTGGAGACAAATCTGATATAAGTAGATCTAAAAATATTTCAACAAAACTGTTTGGAGATGGGTTTTTGTCTTGAAGTGCAAAGTGCTGGTGTGAGAGAAAATTTAGATGTCAAAGATTTGACATTTCATGCAAACTGCTCGTGAAAATACATCTCTATGCAACAAAAGGTGTGGAAAGCACAAGTCATTCACTATGGAAAATATAAAGAGCAACATTTTCAAAACTTACTAGCCTTTTATTTTATGCCTGATCGATGTCTCCCACACCATTAAGCATTGCATACTCATTTAATTTTGTTTAGAAAAAATCTAGGCAAAAAATAAATTTTAGCTTGAACCTGAACATCTGTATTTGATTTACTTCAGTAAAGACAGTGGTGAAAATTACAAAAGTAACACTTCTGGTCATTGCAGAAACAAGTGTCTGATGAAACTGATTTCAGTAAAGAATTGGTAAATTCTACTGTTTATTTTCATAAATAATTTGTACTTCTACAAGCCTTACAACTATATTTTGAGGCTGAATTGTGCAAATATGTATTAAAACTGTAATTAAACCTCAATATTTTTTTCTTCACAAGATTTTCAGCTAGACTTATAGATAGAGAACACCAAATGATGCAAGGAAGTATAAAAACCAAGGCAAAATTATGAGTAGCAATAAATGTCAGCAGGAATAGCCCCAATAAAAGTTAATTTTAGATGTCAATTTTCATTAAAACTAAAGCTGAATGCTACATATGATTGACAACTTCTATTATCAGTTCTAAAACTTCAAATAGCTCCATTTTTTAGTCACCAGTATGAAAATTAATGCATATTATATTATTTATTGCATCTGAAATTCCATTCAGGGAAGTTCCAGAAGTAAGATGTAGACAACACTCTGACTCCCTGTGGGGACCTATGTGTTAGAGTCACATTCTCCCTCTGGTATAAATGTATTACAAACCTCAATGTAGATGGAATAATTTCACACTTTTGAATATGTCTTCTAATTCATACTTAGAGAAATAGTAAAAGAAAAGGTTGAGCGGTGAGCTGCTCATAGTCATATATGAAGGCACAGAAAAATTCTCTAGAAAAAAAAATGCCCAGAACTGATGCAATGCAGTAATGTAATTGCTCGGGATTTCTCATGACAGTTTTGTAATCTACTGTCAATGATATCAGCAAAATATACTGGAGAATTATTTGAAACTGCAGTGTGTAATTCAAAACAACAAAGGAATGTTCCTCTAGCATTCCCTGGCTGTTTCCAACCTGTTTATCAACCCTTTTCTGACCCTGTTATCACTCAGATTTTGTTTCATAACAATTGAACAAATCTTTGTAACAACATGGGAGGGTTTAATACAGCTTTAGTAGGGTTCAGAGGCCCTCATCAGACAGCTGTATGACTGCTGATGTGACTGATGTGTAACCTCACCAAATACTCTATCAGCACTTACTGAAAGGGCTAAGAAGTATCTTTCCAGTTATGGTTAATATCACTGCAGAGCTGAACAGTGAAAGAGCTCCATGGAAAATGGAGAAGCACATTAGTCCTCAATGCCAACTTAGTTTCTAGTATTGATGAACAACACAAAGGGAATAGCATCCCTTTCTTTCTGCATTTCATTAGAGGAACTCTCAAAAGGCTAGAAGCAGAAACAAGAGCTTAAAGAACTTGTGCCTTGGTTATGTTTAAAGAAAATGCAAAATTATGCCTGATTCTCTGTTCAATTTATTGTTCTTACAATTTATTCATAATTAAATCTGACCTTAAGGCACAGTTGGAAGGAAATAAGTGTAAAAATTATCATTGAGTAAATATTTCTAAGAAATTTCTGTTAGGAATTCTTCCTGTTTTAAATTAATTTCTGATATGTTTAGGTTCCTTGTGGGTTGGTTTTAAAAGAGAATTCTAGTTTACTAGAATGCAAGTTCAGAGAATCCTTTAATTTCAAAGAACTCTACTAAAATAATGATTAAAAGGTCATTTTCAAGTAACCAGTGTGATGGTTTACATAAAAAACCTTTTGTACAAACTTCAGGACATAATAATGAATACTGTTATTTCCACAAGACAAGAATTATCTTTTAGCTTGTGTTTAATTCTCAATATTAAAAATTACTGAGAAAACTGAAAGCTTTTCGAACATTTTCCAGAAGAGGCATAAGACAGGTCATCATATCCCTAAAGGTTTTTTTAAAATACGGAGTAACTCTAGAAGAGATGTAAGGAAGAATGTGAATTTTTAAATACATCTTGAAGGTCAGTGACCTTTTTCCACTTAACACCTCAGAAACTGTAGATTTCTGACTTTAGCAGGGTCTGTGAGAGAAGCCAAATTAGAGACCTACTTTTCCTGTGCAATTAATGAAGAGATGAAGGTCTTTGGCAAGGACCTATTGGCAGATGCTATACAGAGGGATTTGAAATATTTATCCTCAAGAGTTAAGACCTTCAATTGAAGCTTTTCAAAGAAGAGCTCATTTATAGTGAGAGAGCACCAGACATTTGTAATGCACACCTCTTTGTAATATCCCACTGCTTCACTTGCCGTCTGGCATCAGTGAGTAGTATTCTCCAAGAAAGCTCTTCATTTCTATATAGAAGAAATACGAAGATTGTTAGAAATAAGCTCTTGAAATTACTCCTCAGAAGATGCTGATTCAAGAAATTGAGGTATTTTGAGAGAAGCTATATCACAAAAAATCTTGTCTGAAAATGATTGAACTCTTTTCTTCTTAAAAAATTGAAATAGTTTGTACATATTTTTATGACTAATAGAGCAATAAATAAAAAAGGCACCAATTTTCTATCAAATACAACATTAAGCCTCTATTTTCCACATACCTTATACATCACTGATGTAAAATGTTAGCAATACACAGAAAGCAAATATATTTTAAGTTTAAATAAAATTTTTGCCTCCAGGCTACTCTCTCAACTTTAGAGTTAAATTAACAATTTCCTACTCATTTGAAAACAGTATCTTTGTTTGTTCTATAGCTATTTGAAAGAAAACTACCTACACTGTCTAGCTTCTGTCTACAGTGTAGGTATTAGGATTTTATCACTTTTCAAATCCAACTAAATTTAATAGCTAATTTAGCATTTGAAGTATGGGGATTTCCAGCAAAATCTCTAATACTCTTCTCTACTTAGAGAAACTAACACTCAGCCAAGATTTTCTGAAGCTAGTGATTCATCCTAAGTTGTGAATGCACACTGGGGAAGTTTCTCTACAGGTTTTTTCACTAAAAATCCCAATTACTTCTCCTCTTGATGCAATTTTGACACTTCTAGCAATGATGAGATTTCTGGTGTTGGCTGACCACTGGTGCTCTATCTTCCAGGATAGCTAAATCCATATAGGAGAGGTCTTAAATGACAAATATATTAAAACCTCAAAGTTGTGAGACCTTGTTAGTTCTAGACTCCTATCACTACATCTTTTCTACAGATATCATGAGGAGAGATAGACACAAGACCAGAGTGATCTTTCAGATAAACTGGGCATTGCATCTCACTTTTAATGCTTCAAAGTTTCAACCATTTACTCTGATTGAACTTTACAGTTCATTTAACTATATAATTAAAATTACATCTCAGTGTGTCTACCCATTCTTAACATTTTCCTTATTCTGGTTTTGCCTCTCTGGGCAGTCACTCCAGATTTCCTTCCTGTCAGGAAATAATGTATCCTAAAATTTTCTTATGACTACTTATGCTCCATTTCAGTGATAATACCCTAATAATCACTTTCTTTCAAGTGCAACACCCACGGAGTCCACTTCATATACAAATGTCGACTCCATTTCTTTCTTTAATTTCAGAATTTCTGTTCCACTGATTTTGTAATCTTTCATGATCTTCTCCATTTTCTTCCTTCTACTTACTTGCTTTCCCTGAAAGATTATTATGTCTACCAACTCTTGGCAATGAAGTATTTGATTTGTTTCGCCTCACTCTTTGGTCCTGGTAGAGCCACTGCTGTGGTCCATTACATGTAGGTTCTCCTGAATTAATTTTTTTTTAATATACAATCTCCATGATTTTTATGCAATTTCAATTCTTTCTCACTACCTGAATCTATCCTTTCTGGTTTCAGATATCTTGTGGGCATATCCTTCTCTGTTTGTTGTCTGTTGCCTCCCCTTCCTTAGCACTGAACCTGAGGTGGATGTAGATGAGTTCTTTGTTGCAGTGGTCCCTCTCCTCTGGAAGGTGGATTTTTCCCAGGTTTTGCTGTCTTTTTCTCCCTCACTTATCCCACACACAGTGACAATTACTTTGGCATCCTCCTGCTCTACTGTCTGGGAGGCCCTTAATGTCCTTCTCTCTTTCTTTTGCTCTCAGTTGTGTTGGTGAGAACGAGACAGTTTACTGTCTTGTCTTCCTTCCTTCAACAAGTCTCCTATGCTCTGACAGATAGCATGCAAAGGTGATATAAAGCCATCAGTAGCTCCCTCAAGGAATCCTTTGAATACTTTTTCTCTCAGCTGTTCAAGCCAGCCTGATGGGGCAATGGGAATCAGCTGGTGATGATGTGAAGTAGGGTTTTTTCATCTGGCAGTTGTTCCAGGTTTCAGCTTGGGACATTGAGAAGGATAGAACACAAGACAATGGCTAGTTTGCCATGCTGAAGTGACTTTAGTGATGGGGTATTCCCTCACTGAGTAATTAGCATCAAAGAGACGTAAGTGAATTGATAAGCACAGTTTTGTAACAAAGGCCTAAAGTATTTACTCTGATGAAGGATTCAGGATTCACTCTTTAATGTCTAAATCTTTCTTCAACTCCTGCTTCAAGGTGCTATTTCTAATGCAAATAATTTTCAGTAATAGAGAGTTTACCCAGTTCAAATGAAAAATACTACTTTAGTATGAAGATGAATGTATCACTTTGAATGATGGATATTTCAGTGGTGCACTAGGCAACTTCTGCTTCAGTAGAGATCCTGCTACTCAGTGGTATCTGTTGTCTCTTGTCAGGTGAATTGATCTGATAGCAAGAACCAAGCTCAGAGGAAGGATTAAAGGTCCCAGCCCTCTGACGTACCCTGCAAATGTCTCAAGGAGCCTTGGGTTATGCAGTACCGACTGCTGATCTCTGAGGAACAAGACTGAAGTCTTGGCTGGGTGTTATGAGTTTATATTTAGTCAATAAACCACCTAATGATGATTTCTCCAGACAGCCTAACAATATATCTTAGCTCTGTTCTGGATGAACCATTTCCTAGATAACTGAGTTTCCACAGCCAGTTAAAATTTACTCTTGGCGAACACTGGTAAATAATGCCAAAAAGGAAGAGCTAACTGCAACAACATACTGCCAGTGTTATCAAGGTGTCATCACAAAATTGTCCCTTCTTACCTAAGCCGGTAGATGTTTGCCTGCTCATGTAAGTATAAGAGTTTGTTCCTTCTGAGGATCTGATTAGCCTAAGCTAGTAAGACAACTCACGTTGACTGGATTCTGCTGAGTCGTATATTTTCTTCTGATAAATTCAGTGACACTACATTGTTCATTAAGCAGAATTTGTAGAAAGCAGGAGAAGCAAATAGGCATGGAGGAAATTTAATACTCTTAGAAAGGATCTTAATATATTAGACAACATCTCTTTTTCTCAGAGTCCTGTACCCACAGTACACTAAAATGCATCTTAGTGATTTGTGGCCTTGCCACAAATTCTTCTCTTTTAAAAAGTTTTTTATCAAAAGGAAAGGGAGCCAACTCTGCTATTTTTCACTAACTAGGAGGTAGGAACAGGAAAATACAATAGAAAAAATGTGGTTTCTGTGCACAGTCCATTCATAAACTACTATGGGACAATAGCAAAGCATTGTTTCCACAATACACTTAGTAAGGTTTGACATCTCTTGCAACCCTACTTATCAAACTACTCCAATGGGCAAAGGGTATTTCCTTATAAGTTTCATAACAGGATAAGCATCTGTTTTCTCATTTTGCTTCCACCCACAAACTATTAAAATAAGAAAGAACATGCAAATTATAGTTATTTGGAAATAGGTTAATCAAACACATGCCTTCTTTTAAAGAATCAAAGAAAAGGCAAAGAACACCTGCATGGCTAAAAAAATAAAATGAAAAGAAAAAAAAGATCCTATCCCTCCATGTGCCTCTCATATGATAGACAGGTGCTTACCATTTTGCATAGAGTGCTGGTGTGAGTTTGATGGCTTCTTCAGTTTTAAAGTGTTCCTCTCATGAGTGAAGCACTGCATTGAAGGAATGAGACAGGAACCCTTTTTCATGTGCAGAAGTCAAATATTTTCCATCCATCACACAGTTCCAGCCTCCAATTTTACTGTGCATTATTTGAAATCAAAGTCGAGATTTAAAGAGAAAACTATTTGGTTGAGACAGGTAGCAGTATTTCCGCTTTAGTTACAATCACAGACTGACTGCCACAAAATAGAGCCAGATTTTCTGAGCAAGTAAAATACATATGGAGAAAAAAGAGTAATTGAAAGAAACCAGAAAATAGAAAAATTCTTTAAAATATCTTGGCCCTTTAGACTGTTAAAATATTCGGTTGGTTTGACTGTTGATGATGTCTCTGCACTTTGGGAGTTTCCCACATATTTGAGAACATCTGGTATGCTTCTAAGCATTGCATTTTACAATTCAAGTTATATTTCTTGTTATCTTAGTGGTGCATGTAATACATTTTCAGTAAATGAAGTAAGAACATTTTTTCCTTTCCAGAAAAGGTGAAAAAAATTACTTTTCCCAAACTGATCAGAACAGGCAAATCAAATTAAGGAAATGAATGCAAAATTACTGAAGGCATCAAATGATACATAAAAACAATAGATAAGATAGTTACAGCAGATTACCTTCCAATTGTAACTAAAAATAAAAGATAAGAGAGTCCCTTGTCTCGATTGGTTTCTGATTCATATCAGAAGAGATTTTTAAATAAGTAATAGTTAAGAATTTTGTAATATAAAAGGTGAAGACCAGTGTTTTCAGAACACCAACAAAATGGTTTATGGAGACATGACTCTTTAGGACTCTTTTTTAAAATTAGTTCTTAGTACAAGTAACACTTGCACTAACATTGCAAAATTTTCCTAGTTTTTAAGAACATACCAGCTTCTGGCATCTTCTCCCATAAGCCACTCCTGCAGCCCTCCCCCCACTACAAAAACCTTGCCACGTAAACCCAATACAACTACCTACAATATTCAGCTCTCCGTTGTCTATTATTAAGCAGAATGCTGAATGCAGCAGAAGAATATCAAACAAAGCAATGACTCAGCAGAGAAAGTAAGCACATTTGTGAGTTCCTGGGACTATTCAAGGACATAAAAGACACATGTATGTTTAAATGCCATAAAGAGACTGTGTCAGAGATTTTTAAATACATGATTCACCTTGGTTAACTGTTAATTTACATAATGACTCCTTTGTGGATAAATTAGGAAGAATAAGATTATTAGTAAATTTTAATACCTTAGTCTCTTTTTGGTACTTATTAAGTTCCCAAAATATTAAAGTCTGATTTGCAAATATAAAAATAAAACAAGATTAGAAAATACACACAGTACTTTATTTAGCTATTGCTAGTATGCAATTTTTTAGAAAGGATTCTATCCTTAATTTCAGTCATAATTACCTTTGCCAGTAGTGCGCTGTCAACCTGAAAAAACTCTCCAGATTTATTTTGGCAGCCATCCAACTATTGGATCTTGTGACTGAATTTAGTTGTGGAGTGCATTTATGTTCTGAGGGACTTATTCACAAATATTTAATGAAACTTCTATGCCAAAACTATACAGAATATATTTATTTTTCTTGCCATTTGTCAGGGTCAAAGTACATATTTCTACAAAAGTTGAGGCATTATAAAACATTCAGGATGCCAAGTTCTTTGGCTTCAGAGTTGCACAAGTGAAGCCAGAAAATAGATGGATCTGGCACTTTCAAAATTGCTTAAAAATAGAAATATTACAAAAGTTGCACACATGTGCAATAGTAATACTTATTCTGACAGCAGGAACGGCGTGTACATTGTACTTTTTTCCTTCCTTTTTACCTTTTTAAAGACATAAGCTTAGTCAACCCTCCTAATTGTAGGTACCTAACTCAGCCAGCTTTTCCTTGCCTTCAGAACAGCAAACTGGATCTGAAATCTCACTCTGCTGAAAGTCACTTACTGAAACAGCAGTGAACATTAACCTCTTGCTGCCTCTGATGCCCACACATCTATTGCTCCAACAAGAATTTTCCTCACTTCAAAGTTCCAGTTTCCTTTGTTTTGTCACCAGAGTTGCTCATTCTACATGACAAAAGCCAGATACTCATCTAAGTAATCTGAACTTGTAATAACAGCCTACAAGCAGCAGACATGCTAGGAATGGTAAAACTTTTTATCTCATGAAGGTGGAAAAAAGTCCTTGTTCTCCACAGGAATCTGTGATCAGTCACCATTTAATGCCTGGAGTTCATGGGAATGAGTTCTGGGCCTTTGACAATATTTGTGTGGCGACTTGACCAACTCGGTTTTTAAGTTAACTAGAAAGATGAATTCAAAGGTGTATTCTGAGCCCCTCTATGAGCTCCGCTGAGAAGAGACATAACATTTGCACTTCACTACATACCTTTATTACCGTCTCAGGCAAAAGTGCACAGCCCTACATTATGTTTTTTGCTGAAGAAATGAAAGGAGTAGAAAACTTCTGGAACAAAATTCATTAGAATGTGAAAGGCATGGTGAGTACAGACACATCATTTTCCTCTTACTTTTTACCATGCCGAAACATCTTTCCTTGAAGGTTTGACTTTTGCAGTTTGGGAAAAATACAGCATGAGGAGGAGACTACTGAAGAGAGAACAAATCTTTCTGGAATTCTTTGGCAAATCCAAATATTCCATCTGTCTTTCTAATAAAAAATGAAGCCTTAAATATAGGTCATCTCATCACCTCCATACTGCAAGCCCATTAATCATTAAAAACCAGTTGTGTAATATTCATGCAATACTACCATGAACTGATGCTGGGTACTATTTCATGAACAACCAGTTCTGATTTCATCTGTGCTTTTTTCACCTGTTCCTTCATAAATCTGTTAAACTAGATACTGCTCACCCTACTCTTTTGTTATTTATAATTTATAATTTTTATTACTGAAGTGTCTGAATGTTTCAAACATGAGGCTCCCTGTTGTACTAGGTGCAGTATACACAACTAGTAAATAATAGCCTACTCACAAAGGGGTTATTACAAAGTTGAGCATTATTGTGCAGGAAGAGCTTTTCTGAAACTATGGAAACAACAGAAGAAATTATAGGTGTTTGGAACAACAAAAAAGATAATACAGAGTAATTAATACTGGATTTGCTTACAGGGTATTTCTGTAGGACAAAAAAACCCCAAACTTTGACATGAATATATGGAAATACCAGGATTATACTTATGACATGACCAAACAACTGCAGTCAGGGTGTCTAGTACTGGAATGAGAACAGTCCCTTGGTTGAAGCTGAAGAGAAGTAAGGATGACTGAAAACATAGTAGAGGACATTTTGAAAAGTTGTAGAAAAAGCAGTACTTTGCTTATTTAAACAGTAAGGGCACAAACTTCTGTGCAACAGCAGCTGGGAGAGAGCAGTGAGAATTATATGTGAGAAATAATTATGCAGACACTAAGGTCCAAGGTGAAGGAGAGGGAGGAGGTGATCCAGACAGCAAAGCAGAGATTCCTTGGCAACCCATGATGAAGACTGTCCCATGGAGATCCACAGTGAAGCAGATAACCACCCTGAAACTGCAGCCTTTGGAAAGCCAGTGCTGGAGTAGGGTCCTGGCAAGAAACTGCAGTGTGCAGAAAGGCATTCTCTCAGGAGCAGGTTTTGCTGACAGGACTTGTGACCCCATGGGGGATTCCATTCCTGAAGGACTGCACCCTGAGGGAGGGACCCATGCTGGAACCTTTCTTGAGGAAAATGCCCATGGAGAAGTTCATGAAGAGCCATATCCCATGGGTGAGATCCCATGCTGGAGTAGGCAAAGAACATGACGAGAAAGAAGCAGCAAAGAGTTACGAACTGACTGCAATCTCCATTCCCCATCTCCCTGCACGGCTAGCAGGGAGGATACAGAGAACTTGGGAGTGAAGTTGAGCCCAGGAAGAAGGGAGGGATGGGAGAAATGTGTTTCTATATTTGTTCTTTTTTCCCATTTTCCTACTCAGTCATTAACTGTTAATAAATTAAACTAATTCCTTTAAGCTGGGTCTGTTATGCCTGTTACGGTATTTGGAGGGTGATCTCTCTGTCCTTATCTCAACCCACAAGCTTTTCATAGTATTTTTCACCCATCCTATTTAGGAGTGGAGTGGTAGAGTAGCTTGGTGGGCAATTGATGGCCAGCCACCGTCAACCACAACATCTACAGTTAATCCTAAACTAGGGAACTAGCAACCTTCCTAGATCCTAGAATCAGCAATGCAGTTATGCTAATCTTTTGTTGCAGTACTGCCCTTAGTTTGATTATTGTACACCATCTGATCAGAAAATAACCTGACTTCACTAACTCACACGTCACTTTTCATCTGGAGTATTGTAACTCCCTATTTGTGCACATAATTTCTTTAACACTTGGGGAGTTCCAACCAGTGTAAAATACTCCAGCACCTTTTCTACATAGCATAAGCAATAACAAATATTATCAAATTTATCCTTTCTGTGCTATTTTGTCTCCTCACAGATTATCAAATCAATTTAAGGTCTTTGTTCTTATAAGAGCTCTCCGTGACCTGGCCAAGGCTATCTAACACTGCAAGCAAAATCTCTGAGATAAGCACCATTTCTCTGGTACAGTGGAAATTCGAACAGTGAAGAGAATGATTTGTGTGGAAAACAGAATTTTACACTGGCTGATAAGACTGTGAAGTAAACTCTCTAGAAATTCCAAATTTCACCTGTCCCAGTGCCTTCTAGACAAGTTATCACGTTACTTGTATACCTAAGCAGTTTTTGTATATTCAAAACATCTGATTCCACATGAAAGCTGCTAGTGGATTGTCTCTGTGACTAAAGAATTTAAGGGAAAAGAGAAGGATGTGACAAATATTCTAATGGTCAGGTAATGTGCCAATGAGATTTTAAAATTTGAGTTCCTGCATCTAATATTCCTGCAATATCTACAAGATTTTGACAATGAATGATAATAGATACATATCTACTGACCTGATATTATGCACTGTTGATGTTACTAATTTTTTTCCAAAAGAATTTCTATTTAGCTTTTAAAAATGTAAGATGAAAGTCATATCACAAAACCATCATATGATTGTTTCAGCTGGATATTAGACTGTAAACTTAGATGGATTCTAATGCTCTTGGTTTTTGAAGTTCAGAGTTCTGTGACAATTCTAATTAAGCCTCAAATATACACAGCTACATTTTCTCTGCAAACGGTGAAGTAGAGAATTGGATCTCAATAATGATTATTTTAAAATATTTTTAAAAAATAAAAATCCCAAAGTATCAAATATTTTGTCTTTTTTTAAAATAACTTATGTACCACCACATATGTTGTAGAAAACCAGATCCTTTTAATGGTATGATAATCAAAAAATAAGCAGAGTATATGGCTCGATTAAGTTATGAGAGGTGAAGTAGAGATTATTGAATTCTAAAGACGACTGGTAAAAAGTAGCTAACCAGACTGAAAGGCAATAACTCAACACAGGAGTTAAGCAGATGTTCGATGTTTATTTTAATGGATTTGACTTTGTTTGCATTCTGATCCCGAGACAGCAAAAGTGCTTATGCATATGCTTAGAGAATGTATTTGCTTAAGATATAAATGTGTGCCACTAAATACCTTGATGTAACATGCTCAGAATTCAGCATGTGCTCAAATCTTTTTGTTGCAGTTCTTTTTTAGAAGAGTATATAGGAGTTCTGCACACAAATGAAAACAAATTTGTAATACTCTGATACCAGCAGTAAAATTATTGCACAAATTTTAAATTCTAAACATTATGGGTTTGGCTGCCAGTAATTTTAAGCATAGATTAAGATGTCAAATTTTTTTGCATGCATGGGTTTTGTGTAAGCATTGATTATTTTATTAATAAAAATATAATGTCTATGAAGATTCAGTGACTGTAACAGAGCACAGAGCAGTTTTGTGACAAACTATTGCTAACTGAAACCATCTACTAGCAGTATTGTATACTATGAACCATTTTTAGTGAATCCCAGATGGTTTATTTAATCTCACAAAGAGAGAGAAGATTATTCATGGCTTCTGGGAGGCTTGTTATCAGATAACATATTTGAGGGATTTTATGGCCTCTTTCAGTAATTCTACTGACAAGCACATCTTGGGAGAATTAGTGAACAAGTTCACTTGAAGAGCTATTGTTGTTGAGTGTTCTGTTTCTATAGAAACCACTTACTCAAATTTACTGCAGTAAATTTCTTATCTATAATCTCTTTTATTTTCAAGCAATCTTGATAACATTTTTCCTTAAACATTTATCCACAGCTGGCCCTCAACCATAACTACTTTCAGTGTAAATAAGACAGTGTGCTACAGCAATTAGCATCTCACCTACTGTATGACAATTTAGCAGAATTTATAGTCCCTTAAAGAGCAATATTATAAAAATATATACAAACAAAAAAAAATATAGGATGCTTCAGAATGTAAATTGAAATAAAAATTACAATCTGCCATAGGTAATAGAGGCCAGCAGATGGACTATCGGCCAAGTGTCTTCTTTTTCTTGACAAAATTAGTTTTCACTTTTCACTTTGATCAGAACCAATTTTGGGATAAGGTGGTGCAAATGCCCTGAGTCTTAGTTTGACTCATGCCTCCTTAGAGCTTTTTTATGGGTCCTGGGGAAGTATGAATTATGTCTAGGCAGGCTATAGAGACAGAGAAGTCTAGTGATGACAGGCACTCTTTATTAGAAAAACCCCATTTGGAATATAACCTATGATATCACATGGTGTACAGATGGCCTCTGCCATCTTCTGTTGTCTGTTCTTATCCTCTTCTATGCAGCAGGAGATACCTAAGGCAAACTGGGAAAAAGTTTCCAAAAGTGCCATGCTGCGCTTTCACCAAGAGAAGAAATAAAGCCACAGAAATGTACTGTTCGCAAAATATTTTACATTCTATTAAATTCTGGACCCAACTCAGTTCACATATCTTTTGAGTTGCTTGACCAAGCACTTAGTTTAAAAGCAGATTAATTCAAATTTACTATGTCCTTGTTCTTGACACAGACGCTATGGAACTTGTTATTTGTATGAAGTTTCAGAAGTATTATTATTTCAGCTACCTTTTAATTTCTGTAAGTACGAGCCTATTTTCACTTTTAAGTTATTTTTCTTTTATGGTAAATAGACCATAAAGGCAGCATGAGGAAAAATCAACATATATACCGTGAAAAGAAAGAAATGACCATTCAGTGAAAAAAGTTTAAGCACTTACATCACCATTTTTGAAAGACCAGTGATAAGAAACCTAGTAAAAAGAGTAGTTAAGCAATGCTCCATGGATACAATGATGGTAGCAATACTCTACTGTGGTAGGTTGAAACTTAGTTGATGGACAAGTTGCTAACCCAATGAGAAAGCTAGTAACGCTTCTGCGATTTACCTATTTAAAGGCGCGCAGGCGCGGGAATATCACTTTTGTTTCTGCTCTCTCATCGAGGCAGGGGGCAAGTGGGCCCCTGGCTCCGTCCTGGGATGGGCCTGGGACCCCTCTCCCGTCATGGCAGCACGGGTAAAGCCGCCAGGGAAAAGCCGTCCTAGAGCCACAGGCAGCCAAGAAACAGCTATGAGCTGCCGCACGTCCAGGACAATGTGGCTGAGATTTCATCTGGAGCCGCTGCAGCTCCGCATGGAGCCGACAGGGGCTGGCGGGGCCTCCCCGCAGACAGCACAGCTCAGGCTGAACCAAGGAAGACACTTTGCAGCCAGCAACATAAAGAGAGCGAGGCTTTCTCCAATGTAAAGCTCAAACAAGATCAACTCCTTAACATGGCGACTCCAAGGTCAGAGAGAAAGGGACATGAGAGATCACGTGGGATGAAGCCAAACATGGTGGCACCAAAGTCAGTTGCGAAGGAAGGGAAAAGAGGGCAGAGGCACTTCCAGCATGGAGCTTAAATTCTCCTTACAAGCCCTGGTAAAGACTGTAATATTATAAACTGCTTTTCTATAATTCATTAAAGTAAATGGGGGGATGGAAAATCCATGCACGGCCTGCGAAGATAAAAGAATGCCTATGCCAGGTTACATAGAAACTGTGAAAGGCTTTTAGAGATTTTGAAGAAGAGAGCCTTTGTTTTCAGGCTAAAATAACTCATCCTTAAAAGGCTAAAACCTCGTGTTATTTATGACCCATGATTGGCAGTGTGGGAAGACTGCAAAATTCATGGGAGGGATGTTTTTTTCTCCCACAGCAACAGATTTCAGGCAGACTGTTGGTATTTCTCGTGGGAAGGATCCCACAGCACAGTGGAAGAAACTCTTTTCCTTAAGCATAAAAGAAAGACTCTTAAGAACTGCAACACTGACCAAATCCCATGTTTTGTTTTCCCTTGTGCGGGTTGGTTGAAAAGATGGGGCGCTGGAAGAGAGGGGAGTTTGCTTTAATTTCTTATTGTTTCTTTTTACTTTTAATTCTGTTAGTAATAAATCCTCTTTGTACTGTAACTGTTTAAGTGTAAACCTGTTTTGCCTCAAAGTTTTCTGTTTTCCTCAATAATCCTAATTCTGATGCCATGATGATTTTTTGCTTTTTTATATACCTTTCTCATATGCCCTTTCATATACCCTTTTATACAGCTTTGCATGTATCCTTAGTGCTTTTAGGCCGCATATTTGTAATTCCCTAAGTCTGATAACTAGCTTAGACCCAAAGTTCCATTAAGCCAAGAGACTAAACATCTTGGAAA
>VZTE01000617.1:195168-219002 GCA_013397775.1 Eulacestoma nigropectus
TTGGGGAATCTTTGATAGATATGCTAATTTGCAAGGTCTATAACTGTATACGCGAATTATGGTGTGTGTGCATTTTGAAGTGGGCATCCTGGTGTGCATCTTTCGGGTGTGCATTTTCGATTTGCATTCGGGGGTGTTTTCTACCTGGATGTGGTGCACCAGAGGATCCTTAAATAAATACCAAGGTAAAAACCTTTCTCCCCTCTAACCGTGTTTGGCTTTTAATTCTAAGCCCAGGGAAAGACAACAATTCCACTATATGAAGATAAGTTTCAATTTCTCCTCTCTCTGCTTAATTACAGCAGAGGCAAGTAAGTAAATAAGATTTCATGTGCTTGGTGTTTAAACCAGCGTCAAACCACGACATCTACATGGTAAGGAAGTCAGTATAACTGACTGGGAATCTGAAAGGGATACTGTAGAGAGTCATCACGGTAGCTTACATACAACTTGCAGAGAGTAAGTTAATGACTGACACAGTACGTATTTCAAAAGAAGAACGAGTTAAAAGTCTGGTGGATGATACTCACCCACGCATTGTCTTACAGAGAGTGAGGAAAAAACCCCAAAGACATTCTCTCTTTGACCTTAAGAGAATTTTTTTTCTAAATAGAAAAGAATAAATGGGTAGGTCTCAATAATCAAATAAATCCTTCTCTTGGATTGCAGTATGATACTGATGCTTATGCATAGCTGACATGGGAAAGGGTATTTGAACTTTCGTAGCTGTTGCTGTCCCAATTCTTCTTACCATTTTCATAGTATGGTGATTTTCATAGTTAGCCAGGATAGTAGAAAATACACTAATCTTAATTCACAGCAAATATTAAATAAAAAATGGAAAGCTTCCTTATGGAAGAGAAAGCTGAAATAACAGAGATGCTGTGATGCAGTTCCTGAGCCGTGAAAGACCTTGCTTGTCTTTCATTCACCTAGGTTATGAAGAGAAGTCCCATCAGGTCTAGATGGGGCATGAGCTATGTAAATGACAATGTCTGCGTTTTTAAGAAAGCTTCAGGCATGTGCAAACCAGACATCAGGAGAAAGATGCTCAGAAACATCTAGGAAGATACTTTGCGGTATAACCTCATAAGAATCTAGGAAATAAGAAATACTAGACAGTTTTCTGGATAGAAAAAAGCCTTGAAATTATGAATAAGGATCCTCTTTCTATTTAGTTCATGCTAGCTTCATGCTTTTATGACCTTTTGCAGTAGCATGTAAAACGCGTATCTGGTGATGTATTCATCACTTGC
The DNA here is from genome assembly GCA_013397775.1 of Eulacestoma nigropectus. Lineage (NCBI taxonomy): Eukaryota > Metazoa > Chordata > Aves > Passeriformes > Eulacestoma > Eulacestoma nigropectus. Next base: position 196,425 of record VZTE01000617.1, read on the forward strand.
TCCCAAACCAGCAGACAAACAGATAAGAAACTGATCAGTGAAAATCAGGCAAATATTCAATCATTTTTTCTCCCTAGATGTAGGGGTGCAAAGGAAAATCATGTAATGAAACTTAAGCAGGAAAAGGGCTAATTGCAGTCTCTCACTAGGAGTAAGAGGACCAGGTACCCTTTTCCTGCCTTGGCAGTCATGGATTACAGAGGAAGAAGGCCCAGAGAAATGTTTCCTCTAGTACTATTCCACATCAAGAATACCTTAATATGTAGACAGATGTTGTGGGGTTTTTTAAGTTTTACTTGACAGAAGTACTGGGAATGGCGAGGTGGGGTAAGAGAATGAGAGACCACTAACCCAGAAAGGATTAGGGGATTAAGATCTGTCAGAGATGCCCAAAATTAAATCATCTGCTCCTACTCTGACCAAGAATTTAAATCTTCCCTCAAGTGAATGTCATGAGCACAGGCTGTCATTAGTTCTTAGGTTGAGAAGGAAGATATAGTCAGCATAATTGACAATTTACAGGCCCATTGAGCTAAGAAAGTTTTAAATGATTTTTTTTTTAAAAGATAAGTAAAGTGTTTACAAAACATTTTTATAAAATCTGAAATGTCTTGGTCTTCTAATAACCACTTTTTTTCTACTAAAATCCGTTATTTCCTAAAAAAGAAGTCCTTACCACAAACTGTTTCCAATGATGTGAGTCTAACTCTCCCTGTGGTCTTTCAGATTCTTTATTTATCTTTAAATCATTACCCTTCTTTATGTCTCTTCTCCTCTGTTTCCATGTCACTATACATACTTTGTGCAGAGTATTATTATTATTTTGTTAAGTGAGTGTATTAGTGTTTGTTATTCCTTAGTCTCGTGCATTATCCTGAGGTGCTGTGTGCATTTCTACATGTGTCTTTGTAAAAGCAAATGTCATCATTCTTATCTATCAAGGGAACTATATAGCTGAGGATAGTAAATATGTAAATACTGTATGATAAGAAAACAGATAGTGTAGAGATAGCAATGACACTGTGCTCTTCTAGATGTATCAAGATTTTCTTTTTTACAATATTATAGATGCACTTACAACTTTAGCATTTACTTTGTCCTAAAAGTACTTCCTAGGATTTACTGTTTCTAATTATGCATTGAAATAAATGACCACAACGCTTCACAGAAAAAAATCCAAATACTTTTTTTAGATCCTCCATTTCCATAGGAAAAAACAAATGAGCAGTCAGTAAACAGACAGCAGAGTTACATAAGTATAAATGTTGATTTTTTTAAAGTCAATCCCACTTGGTTTTCCAATAAAAGTTTGTCTGGAATCATGTCAGGGGTTTTCCAATAAAAGTTTGTCTGGAATCATGTCAGGGGACAGAACAGTGGCTGCATTTTCCAAGGCAAGACATTACACTCACCTTGGGCTCGGTTTTTGCCTAAAACCATATTTACTTGTCAGGTATGAGAAGATAATCCTGAAAGACTGGGCATGGGCAACATGGGATGGGACATAGGACTATAGGCAGGGCTTTCATACAGATGCTGGTACTGCTTCCAAATACTTGCAATGCAAGTTGGGAACTATTTTGTTCTGCAAATTATTCCTGACACCAATATATGGAGTCTTTAGGAGAGAAGAACTGACTGTCATCAAACATACTGAATGCTGGCAGTAGAATAGCAGATATATATTTACCAGAAGGACTGATATTTTCCATGACCAGTCAAGCATGGACCACAAATACTTCACTAAGGCAATAGGTGTTGCTGCCAACTCAAGGCTCTCTGGGAATTTCTAATGGCTCAGAAACATAATAATGTCCTAGCTAAACAGCGGAAGGAAGATCCACATTCCAACTGTCAGGAATGTCAGAGTGGTAAGTAGTCACACAGTGCGAAACAGGGATGGTTTAGAAGGGTTGTCCTTAACTATCTTGCCCCATATTGCTTTTCATTGAGACTGTTGGGGTAAGAGTGGTTACACAGCACCAGGCATTATTAAGGCAGATTGAAAACCTGATTACCATGTCACAGAGAGAAAGGTGATAGCAAGTGATAGAAAATTACATTATACTGAAAGGCAAAATGTAATTAAAACAACAGAGCTGTATTGTGATATTTGTTCATCAGGTCATTTAGCTAACTTAAGGATTAATTTAATGATTGAAGGCCCAACACAATGTCTTTGATAAGACCTCTGCTATGTGCATTATGCTAGAAAGAGGATTCAGTGCAAGTGGATGGCCAAGGACAATTGCCAGAAGAAAAGGGGGGTGTAGACAGAAAGATCCTGATCCATAATAAATCTTAGTATCTCTGAATTGGCAGAGCATGAAACTTAACAGCCCCAGGATATCTGTAAGGATACCTGGATTAGAAGGACATGCAGTTTGTAACAATATCTCTTCAAGTGCTATTCAGTGTAAAATGCAAACAAGAAACAGGAAGATAAACTACTCAAACACATATACACAAGCTGTAATAGGTAGCAGATAGTGGAGACAGTGGCAAAGATCTGAGCTGCCTGGTCACTGGCTGATGGGCCACTGAAGAAACTGACCACAAAAGTGAGTGTCACCCAGAACTTTATACCTCGTGAGTAGGAAAGAGGCTCTGATGGGAAAGAACAAACCTACTGCAGGATACTCAAGGAGGATTTTGTTGTATGTAAAACTTGTCCTGGGATGTTTTAAAAGAATTGTGAGAATGTGCAAAACTTATTACACCCTGTATGGGTAGAGCCAAAGGCAGGGAAAGGGGAACCTTACAGCAGATCAGGGAGCAACAAATGCAGGAAATTAGAGGGAAAAGACAGAATAAGAGTCCATTTGTGTGCATATAAGCCAATCATTGCTCTTGTTTACCTAAGTCTTGCACCTATTCACCACAGTCTATCTTATCTTCAAACTTACTAGCCAGTGAGGAGGAAAGCAGAGTCTGTGAAGACCTAAGGTAGACTTGGGACAGGAGACGTGGTATCTGTGCCTGGGTTCCAGATAGACTCAAGGCCTGGGATAGGATTTGAAGGATTTGCAGATGAACGTGCTTGCAGATAAGAAAGTGCAGAGATACATACCTACATACATCTATATCTATATCTATCTATATCTATATCTAATCTATATCTATCTATCTAATCAATATCTATATCTATCTATCTATCTATATATATCTTTCACTGAAGTATGAAGTTCTTCACTAGTGGCCTCTATTTAACAGAACAGGAACGAGAAATCCCCTGTGTCTTAACAAAAAGTCTCTTATTTATTCATCATTATGTAAAAAAATGGATCAAAGGACTTCAGAATTTCATAAATGAGGTTATATGGTAATGCAATAGATAAAGCAAAGGTGTAATTTGTGTTAATACATATTTTCAATATAAATTACAGTTGCAGCCTGTCGTGCCAACTGACTTCAATGGCTTTGTTTTGCTTTGAGCCTGAGGCAACAACAGTTTTGCTTCAGAGGAGTAGTCCCTCTGTGTGTCCAGCCACTGGGTTTCATGGCACCTTATGGTTCATTTGTTCTTTCCCTTGTACTCCACTGTGGCTCCCTGGAGGCTCACACGACACAGCTGCTTTCTGAGCCTGCTTGTATTCCTTACATCAGAGCCTAGGAACTGGGAAAGTTTGAAAAACCCAAATCTCATCAGTTGGAGGGAAGGTAAGCAGTGAAAATCACTCACTGGGTTTTCTGTTGGCTTGTTTATTTGCGGATATCTGTGATTGGAGATTGGCAGTGTCTGTCTGCCAAAAATCATTGCACCACAATATCTCCAACTTTGCCTTGTTCTGGTGTTTCAAGTAACACATCAGACCGGGTGTCTTTGTAATGAAAATAAGGTTGCTATTTACTTTAATCATAAAATGTGATAAATATGTATTAGCATATATTTCCCTAAAGGACAGGAAGTATGTATTATCAGATCATCAAAGATGGGCTCACTAGGCATGTGATTTGATGTGCCTTACGGCATCCATTTAGATAGTGTAAATTGTGTAAATTAAGACAATTATCACTGTAGCTAGCTAATGATAACTAGGTAAAATGTTATGATGTTGTATAACAAGGGGTTTTTTTCTATTAATAAAAGTAATTATTATTTATAACTATCTTTATTATTTTATTGTTTATTACATATTTTTATGTATATTACTTACATATTATTATATTTCATTATTATTTTAAAATTTATAATTATTATTTTACCTAATAGAATTGAAGGGACTTGCTGCTGTGATTTAATAGTATTAATAGTAGGCTTTTAATTTACATTTGCTTTGCAAAACTGCCATGAAAATTTACTAATAGAGGAAAAAACTCCATTAACGCCCCTCTTCACAATAGTGAACAGTAAAAATTATAATACTTACATATTTTAATCAGCTGTGAAAGTCCATTTAGACTGAATAACTGAAATTTGAAAAGAATGCTTTGTTTAAAGTCAAGGCAGTCTCCATCAAGAAAATTTCAGACTGCAAAGTCATAGTTTTTGTTATGAATTTTAATTTGAGTCTTTCTTAAACTACCCAAGACTGAAAGCAAACACTGGAAAATTAAGTAATAAATTAAAATAAGCTATAATATGCTTTGGATCTCAAGCATCTCAAATGAAATTAAACAGTAGTTTGGCATCTAGGATTCTAAGGGACTCCTGCCACTACTGATTTAACTTTTTATGGCACTGTCTCTGCCAAACATATCTGCTAGTTTAAGTGGGGGATCCCATAGCTGCATTGTGTGCTTTGCTGTCCAGCCTAGCTTTATTCAGCTTTGTATTTATTCAGTTAGCTTGTAAGTTGTGCTAACGAGGTTCTCTGACAAAAAATCTCTTGGAGGTTACAGTCACATGTCCTAGAAGAAACACATGACAGACATCATTCTGATAATTTCAAAATTTATTCCTAAATACTTGATGGCAGGAGATGCAAAAGACCTTTTGGTTTATCTTGCCAAGCATAGCTATTACCTTAAGGAGATACCCATTGCCTGATCATACAAAAGGACAACTCATACATATAATATATGATGTTAGGATGCATATATACTTGCCCATGTAGGTTAACCCCAACAGACGTACAGCACTTGCACAGACACAGACAGCACCAACAGCCTCATCCTGTTTACCCTCTCTGTCTGAGCAGGATAGAGGTTCATAGGTGGAAATACACATACTCACAGGTGAGTACACACCTACACACAGGGCAGTGTGGCTCCCAACCGCAGCTGGGCTCAGGCACCCAGTCTGCCCAGTAAATGCTCCTGGATCCCAACCTCCCCAGTTGCTGATTCCGGGTCGTGTGAATCTGTGGGACCACAGCTCCACTCTGCTTGGTGGTGCTCAAACCTACACACACACACACACACACACACACACATGTACAGAGCTGACTGACACTCCCCTGTCCCCAGGAGACCCCAGAAGCTCTCACTCACACACCTGCACTGGCTCCCAGTGCTGCACTGCAGCCAGACAGGCAGTGGCCCCAGTCCCACCTGGGGCTGGCACAGGGTATCACTCACTGGGGGCTCTCTGGTCACTGGCCCCAGACCCACAGTCCAGCTCAGCTGCTGGCACAATGATCCACCCTCAGCCAAGGCCAACACCACTCAGCCACGAGCCTTTACAACCCTTGTGGGGACATGGCCAGACAGGCTGCTATTTACACACTTCAGCTCTGTTTGTCCCCTCACACCTTTATTTTCTCACAGTTGTTCTTCCTCAGATCATCTGAATCCATCCCCTTCTCCACCTCTGGTTTCTTCCCTAAACATCCCATGGTAAGGCTTATGCAATCCCAAAATGCTCTTCCCCAGCATCTCATAACACGTTTAACACCTCCAGGCAGCAAGCCAATGGTTTGGAAGGGGATGTGGAGCTGCTCCTCTTGGCCCATCGTGATGAGAGTCATATCTGGACACTGGAGCTGAGCCTTTCCTGAGACAGCCCTTAGTTTGGGTTCCTACTTGTCCTGTGCCCCTCTGGGCTTGCAGAGACAGGGCTGTGATGGGCTGATGACTCCCTGGGGTGGGGAGCTGCAGCACAGTGCTGTTTGAGCTGCTTCATCTGCCATTGTCTCTGTACTCCTTTGTGAAGGTTTAGATAAGTTTTTACACCAAATGACATGATATAACACCATATTTGATATTTAAAACATCTATTTAAAATAAATATTATATTTGGAAACGAAATGTTTTGCAGAAATGCAACTTAGCACAAGCCTCTTTCATTCAATGTCTTTATTAATCTGAAGAAAACACAACTTCAAAGGATAGTCAGCCTGAGGAAGAAACAATTCAAGATATTTCTTTTTGATTTGATATGAAAATTGCAAAATTAATCACACAAATATCCTATAATTATCTTCAGTCATAAAATGTACTGTATTGTGCCTACTGAGATCCAAACCAGAGAATCTGTTTTAATCGGTTCTCTACACTCTCAAATGTTTTCTGTGTTGCTTTATTACTAATGCCACTTCTCTCAGAAACTGTGTGTCCCTGAGGCTCTGACAACTTTTAAAAGATGTTTTGACAGCATGGTTCAAAGATGAGAATTAGGGAAAATTCCTATTAATTTCAAGGATGTCAGTTAAAATGCCTGAAAGTAATCCAGCATCTGGCTGCAGACAGTGGGCTACAACTTGGTAAGATCTCTTTAAACCACCTGAACTGTAGGAAAACTTGTTTGTGCCTGATGCGCTGCTGTGGCCACACATCACCCCCAAAGCTTTTGTGAAAGGTAAAATCCATACAGAGGGCAGTCATAGAGACAAGGAATGATTTTCAAAGGCATCCATAACTTTTTTAGATGGGATTTTTCACTCACAATGAAAACTCTTGAGGGCAAACACCATGTGTCCAGCCAGCTACAAACATTCTCACACAATAAAACCAGAATCTCTTTGACAATAATTTTTCCCTATCAGCCACCAAGAAGCCGTGTTACAGAACCCAGTAAATCTACTGAGATTCTCTAGAGAGCTCTTCAGGGAAGCCAGAATAATATAATCTTCAACAGCCTTCTCTGTCTAAGCTTCCTTCTATCCTTGATGTACTTTTCCTTTGTGGCCAACATCAGGTAGTACATCCCTATTCCCTGATGCTGAACTCTTTGGATCTTGTTTCTTTTCATTGCCATCTTATAACCTTCTATCAATCTTATGATGACATTTTGAAATGCACTACAATAATTTTCTGAACTGTTGTAAGACTTCACAGAAAATGAGGGTGAGGGGCACTGTTGTTTTTATGTCTCATTTTTGTTGTTTGACCATTGCCCTTTCTTGTAGATCTCTTTTTTCTCATTAGATTTTTATTTACCTTCACAGAAATGCATACTGAGGACAGCCAAATTTAGGTATATTTCTTTATCTGAAACTGATATTAAAAATGCTCTCAGAACCAACAACTTTAACTGCTAACAGAAAACCAAAATAACCTCCTGGAGATGTTTCATCTCTTCATGAAACAGCATGGACACTTCTAGTAGGAGAATGTTTTCAGGTGCATCAACATAGAAGTCTGGCAAGTATTCTGTGTTCTGTGCCTGCTCTTTTCTAACAAAAGAGTTATACACACACTGTCATCCAAGCACACATGAATTAAAGGACTTACAAGTTCATGAATTAATAAAGGCAAAATATAGAAGCATTTGTGAAAAAGGCATAAATACAAGATAGAGAAGAGGATAACAGATGAGTTTCACTCTCAGGGGACAAGTTTGATTATGTCATAGTTACATGTACATATCCCAGAATTTTAAGTGATATTTTTTTGAAAAAAGCACGTCTTAGATTTTACAAAGTATTGAATGTCTTAAATGTTTGTTTCCAAGTCTTTCTTTCCTACAAATTATTTTAAGGAACTGTAATCTGGTTCCCTGGTTACGATGGCCCATGACTTCAGTTTCACTGCCCATTGAGAACTGGACCATTGCTCTCTTTAGCAATATTGTCACTTAATTTATGTAAAAACCCATAGAGCTCCTTCAATATAATAACACAGAAATGGTTGCTGGGATCAGTAGAAAGGATTTTAATATATCACCTTAACTTGGATAGGTGTGATGTTTATCTGTAAAGGTTACAAAGGACTTAAATGCAGCAGCATAAAGCAGTATTTTATGCTATCAGGACATATTCTTGTATTGTGAACACCCATCACAATATTCAACCTTATGAATAAGCAACTAAAAATGTATTTCTTTTATGTGCATTCAAAATGCAATCTGTGTAATCAGAATCAACTGGCTACTGTATCAGTCTGTGGTAGTACACTATTTGGCAAGAAGGAAGCATCAGGGAATATCCCACAGTTTCACAAGTGTGAATGGATGAAAGTGAAAATTGAAAGTACATTCTGTTAACCAAGTATATGGTTATCCTTTAGGATAACCTTATACTTAGGTTATCCTTGGCAATTCTAAAATGTGTTGGCTTCCTCTTTTTTCACTTAAATTTACATTTACTCAATATCAGCCCCAATAAAGTACACTTAAATCTATTCAGATCACGCAGAAGAGTGCACTGTGTGTGAGATTTGAAGAAGTAAAAAAAGATTGCTTAAAATAAAGCTCAGCTGTGCTGCAAGTAGGAGCCAAAGAAATAAATAATCAGCAAAAATGAGTCCTGTTTGTAATTCAGCAAGAAGGCTATATTAAAATAGTTAATATCTTAGAGGGAAAAAAATGAAGTCAAGAAATCCAGAAATAATTTGCATGAATTTTCCATAAAGACATATCTGCGGGCTCATATTTCAAGCTACTTCTAACACTCCCAATGCTTTTCTGAACTTGCTTGTTCAAAGCCTCTGCATGTTCAGTGTTGTCTCATATCAAAGATTGTTCTGGAAAGAAGTTGGCAGGTTCCACACTAGTTCATTTTAGAGGCATGAATACCATTCATTAGAATAGCTTTTGAAATTAATTGCTTGCAGCATTTGGGTGAATGGTGTGTTTGTAGCTGATGTAAATCATACATTCTTCACTTGCTTAGTTTCACATCTCTTTGGAGATGGCCGCAGTCCATGGCTTGAACCCCAAAACATAGTAGTGGCGGTACAGTTAAAAAATGTGTTGGAATATCACTAGCAGAAAACCCAGCAGCTAGGGCCTCTTATCAATAATCAAGACAGAAAATGCCTCCACATTAGAAGAGAATTATCTGAGAAATTGCATTGCACAAACAATTCCAAACCGTATTTTTGGCAGTCTATGATTAGCCAACAGCTCACAATCATTAAGCACACCCTGGAAGATAATATCGATGAATTTGTTAAGAAAAGAGTTTGCATTCCCTAAAGAAGTTTAAAACCTGTATTGTCAGCCTTTCTATCCCCTTACCATAAAAAGCTGGTTGGTCCTGCACATTATGCTCTTTTATGCTAAAAATAAGGGTCAATCCTTATAGATTTCTGATTTCCAGATAGTTTTCTGATTTTTTATTCCTAAAATAGAGTACAGGTGCAAATGCTTGTGCATTGAATAATTCAACTGGGGCTGCAAATATACATGGGAACTTTTTATGGGGCAAATCGAATCTGCAAATGTAGAAAAAACGTGTTATAATTTAAATAAATCCAGTCTTTTCATTCTTAAAACCAGTGGAAATGTCAGAATTTGTGGGTTTGGTCCCTTCTAAATGATTCGTATGTAGGCTGAAGTCACTGAAAATCACTCTTGCAGCAGAGGTGAAGTTAAGGCTATGTCTGCATTAGGAAGAAGTGAAGTCCAGTCACTGCAAATCTGTAGAGAGAAAAAGCAATTAGGGCTTTGCATTTATGCTATATGACTTTCAGGGGTTGCTACTTCAGACTAATGTGGTTCTGATCCTCTGAACTGACTTGCTGTGTGCAGCTGGATCACAGGCTTTGTATTTTGGTGTGAACCAATGTATGGGAACTAGAGGTGACTGGGAGAGTCCCTTGAAAAATGCACTTCTGATCTAAAGACAAAATCCTAGTGCAAGTAATCTCTTAATGCTGAATAACATAAATCCCACCAAATTCTGACATTCCGATTTGGTTTGCACTTTTGACCCATCTGAATTGGTACGCCCCTTCAGAAAGATAGCCCAAACCACTGGTTCAAAGAGAAGGAGCTTTAATTCTTGTTTACCAGGGCAATTTCACTTTGCATACCCAATTAAACATGCACTGAACTAGAGGTGAGATTTAAGATCACTCTCTTCTTAGGTGAGGGTGGTAAATTAAATATTAATTATGCAAGGACATTTGTTGTTCATAGCAGAAAGTAGGTCTCTCTTTTTTTTTTTAATGTCCTAACCAGGCCACAGAATTACTCGTAATAAATATTTCAGTGTACTACACAAGGTGAATTTTCTTCGACAGGATAGACTGAGAGCAGCTCACTGCAGAACACCTGAAAAATAGTATTTTGACTCCTCAGACTTAATCTACAGCAGCAGCAATAGCAGAGAACTGTATTCCCAGATTCAGGTACAGACTATAATTTAATGACTTGACCACTTTACTGCTAGAATAGAGGTGGACTCAAAATCCCTTAAGCAGAAAAGCATTTACATCCAAGTGTCTTCTAGATACTTTCAAAAAAGGAAGGTGCTTCCTACTCCTCAGTATCTGCACACACCTAGTGCTCCATCTCTTTTGCCTTTGCACATGTTTTTCTATGTAATAGAAGTAACTGGAATTTTATGGTAAAAAAGAAAAACCTGAAGTGAGACTGATGTTTGTACCTCTGCTGAGTCCTTATGAAACTGGGTTTGTTCACAAACCTTTTTTCATTATAATTCCCATCAATTTCAAGGCAAAGAAGGCATGAAGATGAACTGAATATTATAGCATATCATTTTACCCACCTCACTGGCAGGAGGGATGAAAGTGAGGTACACAACAGCCAAATTAAGTCATTGTGTCCATATGCATTATGGATGGCTTAACTGGTATTTTCTGAAATTATATTCAATTATTATTGGAGTTGCACTGCTGTTTTAATAAATAATCATTAAAATGTGTTGCAACTATCTTTATCTAAATGTTTTTAATTTCACTATCTTTGTAGAAGCCTCAGAGCATTCTTAACTAAGAATTTAAGTCTAATTTTGCATTTCTGCATAATAGGATGAATATTAACATCAAGTACTAATACTCTGGGATTGTAGAGTCTTCATACTTTCCCCACCTTGTGCCTTTTTCTCTTCATAAATATACAAAAAGCCATCTCACTGCTCTGTTTGAAATCTCTTCTTAACACTTCGTTCTTCTGAAATGCCTTAAAAAACCCATGGAAAAGACTAAGGAATAAGTGTTCTGTGAACTCTCTTTTTCATGGGACTTTCATAATTATACTTACAGTGGGTATTTCATACCATATCAAATCTTCCCATTTGACACAGCATTTAAGGAAACAGATTTTGCCTAGAGGGTTTGCAGAGCATGAAATCTTTCTCTTTCAGTACTACACAGGCATGGCTCTCCAGCCCCACTGTGACCTCAGCTGTGGCCACACCCATTTCCTTGCAGGAAGCCAGCGATCCTCCCCGTCTCTGCTTACCTGGACAAGTCTTCTGCTGCTCCCAAGAGAAACAGAAGCTGAAAGTCAACAGGATAAGGAGCCAGAAAGAAGTTTTGGTGCTTCTTTGACAATTCAGAAGCACCAATGCTGTTGCAAGGTAGCATAAGAGGGGGTTTAACAGGGAGGTAAAAGCATCCTGGGTTCTACTATGTGGCTGTAACCTGCACTGGCTGCCTCTCATGTGTTCCCCTGTGAAAGTGATAACCCCCTCTCCCTCTCTCAAGTGCAGATAATTCTTTCCTATCCCTATAGCTGCCTTGCTCCCTAACACAGTGAAGCTGATTTCTGATACCTTGTTTCTAGTATCTCATCTTCTAAAAGCAGTTGTGAACAGTGACACTTCTTCCCCAGCAGATCAAAGCTCCCACTAAAGGTAGATTGGTCAGATTTTCAATGTATTTCATAAAAGATCCTGCAAACAGTATGCACAGTTATGCATACATACATAGTTGCATCTCTTTAATGCAGGAACACTAGCAGTACTATATATGTGTATTCATTAACATATCACTGAAAATTCAAAGGAATTTAATGTTTAATTTACTGTGCTTTTGAACTAAAGTAATACTTGTATGTTTAAATATTTATCATCATTTAGTTGTGCTCATGACATAGATTGACTCAGAAAATGGACACTACTTAGTTTAAAATATATAACGATGACCTACAGAATGCAAATTACAGACCAGGCAAATGTGTTGACATAATGTTCAAATCAAGGTTAATCATAATTTATGCCATGAAATGGAAAGCAATATCTATTCTTTTCCAGGCTTTTTTTCTTGTGTTTTGTGAAGAATTTTTTTTGGTTATTTTTTTCCTTCCAGAAGTGCAAACTTCTTCCTGTCAGCAATTATGCTTGCTTTGCACAGTAGAGGACAGCATGCATTTTTTTCTTTTACTGCTGACTCTATCCACATTTTGCCTGCTATGCTTTTCCATCCTCACCTTCACCTTCTGCAGCCTGAGAACATAAAAGATAAAAAAAGATTAAATGCAAGGCAGCTAAAGAAATGGGGATGATCACACAGGTTTGCTTTCCTTTGCTAAAAGTAATATTGTCACTTTGTCCAGTAGAAAGAATCTCTCATATACATGTGAGGTTCACCTGAAAATATATGACTACATCACAAAATGCAAATCCAAATTTGTCTTAGTGTCTTATTATTGACACATTAATTGCAAGTAGATGTAACATTTGACATGCATGAAGGGAGCAGAATCTGACCTCCAAAACCCCTGGAACATTCAAGTTTTGGTATTGACCATGATTGTTATTTGAATAAGATACCTTAAGACTCTTCTAAAACAAATGTATTCTGCAATATTAATTTTTAGTGCATGTCATAAAGAAAATGTATATTTTGCATAACAGAATATATTCCTCTTCTGATTTTTATCAGTTAGATACCCTAAAGGATTTTTTTGTCCTCGTATTTTAAAGTGTAAAGAGAATTACTTCCCCCCCAAATATACTTTCTTTTTTATCATAAAAGAAATAGACGTACATATCAATATATGTTTTGGCATTGATTTCTACCAGGAGTGTTGATTAATGTACTGCTGTAGCACAGAAACTCTCATTGTGTCCATGTATGTGTGTTTGCATCTCTGAGATAGACACCTTTTCTCTCTCTCTTTTCACTCTTTTTCTGGCAAACTGAGCAGAAGGATCTATTTTTTGACAGGCTGCCACTCTCAAGAGAGCATAAAATCTGCATTTCCTTTCATCTCTCTGGATTAGTGGATTATCCTGCAGTCTGCTTGGTGACTGAGATACTTTATACCCTTCATTTTTGAGTTCTTAAAACTAATACAACAACAACAGGTGTGTTTCTAAGATTTGACACGTGTTGGAGAGTGAGAGGTTTTATTGCATGGCTGATTGGTATCTTAAAATCTCATTTTTTTCTTTTTCACAGAGACCTCATTTTAGCAACCAACAGTATCATAACAAGAAAGTCACACTTTTTGGTTCTGCTTCGTTTTGTGATAAAAGCACATCAAACAACAAAGCTGGAAGCCTGCCTCTATTATTTGATCTAGTTTCAGAAGGGAGGAGAGATGGGAGACTACAGAAGAAAAGAAGAGAATTAATTAGAGCAGCAAAAACTGTGTAAAGAGGAAGGTTTGTATGATGGTCTCAAGTGTAATGCTGAAATAGGAAACAAAATTTATTTTAAGAAAAAAACACAATAAAACCTTTAGAAGAAAATTCTGTTCCAGTTAACTCTCTCCCAGCTTCAATCTACTAATCAAATTCTAACAGGTCTAAAGGAAAGGACTTGCCATCACCCCTACAGCACAAACAAATACCAAAGCAACTGGGAAATGCAGATGGAGTATCCTGCCATTCCCTACTGCCAGCCATGGCCCTCTCTTACCCTGGCTTTCACCCTCACCTAGAGAACCTCAGTGAGCCTGGACCAAGGCTTCCTGGGCCAAGTGTGTGGTAGCACTGTGTTTTTTCCTGCAGATGTTTCAGGGAGGTAAAACCAACAAGTGAACAGAGATGAGGAGCAAAAAAACAACAATAACAAAAAAATTAGAAATACTAAATGGACAGAAAATGAAAATTAAAAATGCCTACAGAACAGGATTTTAATATTTGTTCTCAGAAAGGCTGAAATTTAACAGTTCTCTGTAGTTTTAGGTATGATCTTTCTTTTTCTAGGTCCTTCACTTTTAAATCAAACCTTTCTCCTATTTTTATACTCAGTTGCTAATCTATTTTATCAATAATTAAATTCTGTCATCTATCACAGAGTGTATGATTCAATTAATTTCTTATCTGTGTTTTTTAAATACCTTATTACACCTTTTTTGGTCCTGGTTTCTGCTAGGGTAGAGTTAATTCTTTTTCCTAGTAGCTGGTGCAGTGCTGTGGTTTGGATTTAGGATGAGAACACTGTTGCTAACACACTGATGTTTCAGTTGTTGCTGAGCAGGGGTTACACAAAGTCAAGGACTTTTCTGCTCCTCACCCCACCACACCAGTAAGCAGGCTGGGAGTGCACAAGAAGCTGGGAGGGGATGGAGGTGAGACCGCTGACTCCAACTGACCAAAGGGATATCCCAAACTACATGGCACCATGCTGAACAATCAAACTGAGGGGAGCTGGCTGGGAGGGTGGCAGCCTGCTGGTTGGAGACAAGCTGGGTATCACTTATTGGGTGGTGAGCAATTGCATTTGTTTTGTATGCTCTCTTATTATCAGTATTATTATTATTATTTTCTCTTCCCTTTTCTGTCCTTTCAAACTGACTTTATCTCAAACAATAGGTTTTACCTTTTTTTTTCTGATTCTCTCCCTCATTCCACTGTGGGGGGAGTGAGCAAACAGCTGTGTGTTTTGCTGCCTGCCAGGTTAAACCATGACATTTTGTTTCCATATAACCTCTAATGATTCTTAGTCTTTTTAAACTTCTCTGTCACATATTTAATCTTTTATGTATGTGCTTCTCAACAAAGATCTAAATTCTGCTCATGCCTTGCATTTGGAGTTCAGCTGAGATTTACATAGCATCTAATGTATGTCCTGTCCCTGTCTGTAACCACGATCATCATTCATTATGGGGTAGGCTGAAAGTCTCTGAGACCTCTTGTGAATCTTATTATTTATTTCTGGTAGTGCCAGCAATGAATGGAGCATTTCTGGATACACAGGACCAAGCAGCCATTTCCCAAAGATCATACAGTCTCTAAAGAGAACAAGCCCAGAGGAGAAAAATAACAAAGGGATGTTTGTTCAAATCTCCTAGCTAACTCTAATGAGCGAGTAGCAAGATATAGCAACCTGTGTACTCTAACCGTGGACACAACAATTGAGGGAATAAAATGCTGTCTTGTAATTATGCTCATGGCATTATCAAGTTTTGAGGCTTTTTGTTACACTTTACAGTTTTATCCCTTAAAACAATTAGATATTAATTTTTTGTTTTCCACTTTGTCAAAAGAAAAATTACTATAAATACTTTGGAAATTGTTTTAGATGTTGGTGCTAAATGACACTTAATTACATGCTTAAATTTCAGAATGCCCTAGTATAATTGAAACATGAATAAAGGCTTTAGCAGCACTCAAGAATAAAGGCAATGTCTAAAGATGGTTGCTCCACAAGCCAAACTAAATAAAAGTGGTTGATGGGAAGTAAAACCCTCATTTTTTAGGCCTGGCAAGATGAGAAACAAAGACCGTAAGTTTTAAAGCTGAAAATAGACTGCTATAGCATGGGCCTAACATATGGCTTAGAAAACAGCTCAGACAAGGAAACAAGATACAAGACTCAAGCAGGTAAAATGAGCGAGAGCTAGCTTTAAGTGCACTACTCTTTACATTGATATCTCAGTTTGGTATCTGTAGTAAGACACTAGAAGCAATGAGAACAGAAAAAAAAGTAAAAAAGTGAAAGAATTGAAATATTCTTTAAGAATGAGAATGAGGAAAGGACAGAATGTTGCCACCAGTACAGCATGAGACAGCAATTAAAATGGGGAAAGAACCAGAAAATGTGTTACCTTCCTTGAGACAGTCCAGAAGCATGGACTATTGGAAAGGGAGTGAAAAATATACTGAGGTCAAGCAGGCTAAGAAAAAGGCACAGTCAACCACTGCAGCTGTGGCATTTAACACTTGGCAAAGTCCATTGTCACCCACAAGAAAATAGCTTCAGTAGCCTGCAAGTTCACACCTAGAAAGTTTATTTGCGAAGTGATTATTTCAAATTTCAACTAAGACAATAAAGCTGAAACATCTAAAAATGCATTATTTTGCTTCTACGCATTTCCTTGACATGTTGCAATGTAATCAGCATTCTGTGCCAAGATCAGTGGTGGAACTTTGTGAACACTGCAAGGCTGTGACACACTTAACAATAAAAAGGTCCATTTAAAAGATACAGAATACTCACTATTTTCCCTTTTTAACTATCAGCTTTATTGGCCATTATTATCGTAAATTTGCATTATATTATACAGATTCATAAATAATTCCAAATGTAAAATAACCAGAAGTTATTAAATTGGGAGGTGGGTGCTCCCATGAGAGAACTGCATGAAAGATGCAAGAAAACTCATATTGTGAAAAAAGGCAGCTGTTACTAGGTTAACAAATGTCTAGTCCCAGATACTGCCAACTGCTTTCATCCAACAGCAGGACCTATAAGCTCTACTGCATGGCCTGATCACAGTTACTGACTCTCTTTTTAAACCTTCCCGGCTTAGCAGAGTAAGCTAAGTCAACAAGGGGTGTGAGTATTGTGTTTGTGTGGCCAGGTTTTGGTAATGTGCAATTACAGGGGTGACTTCAGTGAGAAACTGCTGGAAGCTTCCCGCTGTGTCCGAAAGAGCCAATGCCAGGCAGCTCCAAGATGGACCTGGTGCTGGCCAAGGCTGAGCCCATCAGGAAGAGTGGCACTGCTTGTGTGAGAACAGGAAAGGAAGGAAAGCAGGAAGGGAAAAAAAACCCTGTGCAAGTGCAGTCAGAGAGGGGAGTGAGACTATGTGAGAGGAAAAGCTCTGCAGGCACCAAGATCAGTGAAGAATTAAGTGGTCCAGACACAGGAGCAGAGATTCCCCTGCAGCCCGTGGTGAAGACCATGGTGAGGCAGCTGGGCCCCTGCAGCCCATGGAGTACCCCATGCTGGATCAGTGAATGCTTGTCTGTGATGAAATCTGTGCAGGCTCCTGTCAGGACCTGAGACCCTGAGGAAAGAGGAGTCCATGCTGGAACTACTTTGCTGCTAGGACTTGTGACCCCATGAGGGACACACACTGGAGCAGCCTGTTCCTGGAGGACTGCACCCTGTGGAAGGAATCCATGCTAGAGCAGTTCATGAATAACTGCACCCTGTGGGAAAGATGCACATTGGATAAGAGTGGACGACTGTCTGCCATGGGAGGGACCACACGCTGGAGCAGGGGAAGAATGTGAGGAGGAAGGAGCAGCAGAGACAACATGTGATGAACTGACTACAAGCCCATTCCCTGTCTCCTTGCATTGCTGCAGAGTAGGAGGTAGATAATTTTGGACTGAAGCTGAGCCTGGGATAAAGGGAGGGGTGGAGGGGGTAAGAGAGGGATAGGAGGAAGGTGTTTTGGGGGTAAGGGTTTTAAATAAAACTTGGAGTTTATTTCTCATTTTCCTACTCTGATTTGACTGTAAGCAAATAAACTAATTTTCCCAGTCAAGTCTGTTTTGCCCATGATGGTAGCTGGTGAATGATCTCTACCTGTCATTAAAATGACCCTTTCATTTTATTTTTTTCCCCTGTACAGCTAAGGAGAGGAGTGATAAAGCAGTTTTGATGGGGCAACTGGTATTTATCCAGCATCAACCCAGCACAGTAAGAAAGGTATCCTACATTCTTTAATCTTCTGGAGGTATCTCCTGGAAAGTAAAGGGCTTCTCAGAGAAACATTAGTTGTTTACAAAGTCAGCTGATGTATCTCAGTAAGCATCTAACACTCAAAGCATTATGTTCTCATACATACAGCGTGACTCAAATTACAGAGAGACTTCATGATGGCACTGGAATATCATGAAACAAGGTTTCAAGCACAAGTGTGTCCATAGTGTTAATATGTCCAATTCAGAGAAACTTTCAGGAGCAGAAAGAAGAACAGTATAACGTCTAAACTCTAGCTTTAGGAGTTTCAGACTTGCAAAATTTAAAACATTTTGATTTTGTAGTTTAAAAATAATGTTTAATTCCAAGCTTTCCTCTGACATGGTTGTTACTTTTTATTTCCTCCAAAACAAACATTCTAATCAATTAAAAATCCCTTCTATTTCAAAATTGGAGTTGCATTTAAAATTAAAGAATTTAAAATGAAATTATTTTATTTTAATATGTAAGTTTGGTATATTAAAAATTAACAAACTCAAAATCCATTCTCATTCAGTTTTATTCTAAGGCCTTGTCCAAGTCAATGCCTTCAACACAACTATTCCCTACTCCATATAAATGATATAGATTCCCTTTTTCTTACTGTATGACCTTGTATACCATATCTTTACCAAATGACGCATAGCGAACTTTATTACTAAACTGCCTCTGTTACTATTTATTGCTATTCCAATATTTGTGTCACCCATATATCTGTATGTATTGATTTTATATTTTCTTCTAGAGCATTGATAACACTGGTCTCCAATGGATAGCAGTAGAGTTTGAAAACTGTAAGCATTCTGTAAGTGCAGTGAACTATAAGTACTTGACTAATGAGTATTTACTATAATGAATATGGTGTTTGTGAATGTTGCTTGTTATGGCATCTTAAGACAAATATCTCTGTGTTCTGTCTCTAGCTATATTGTAATATCTTAGTCACTATCCTAAGCCAAATGTAATATCATCAAAAATACACCATTTGTTTAATAAGAGCTGTTTATTATAAAACTATACTAATTGTCATTAATTATGCTACTATCTTTGCTGATTTTATCCCATATGATTCTCAACTGCTTCCTAAGATGAAAGCTAAGCTAGCTTATCAGTGCTTTCAGAATTCACACTCAACCTTTCTTAAATTTTGGTGCAACAAAAAAAATAACAATTGTTCTAATGAACAGGTAAGTAGCAGAGAACTGGAAGGAATTCCCTTGGCCGATTCCAGCTGTCACAGTCAATCAAACTATACAGTGCTTCTGTATGCATATTAATCACCAAATTAAAAGCAATTTGGGGTTTTTGCTCTCACTGTTATTATTAGAAGTTTGTGCCAACTTTTCCCCATGTCCACCTTATACATATTTACCTTTAGGTCAATTTATCATTTATTGTCAATGGTCAAACTCTTTCTCAAAGAGTTTACCTTGCTCTTCTCCTAAGTATTTGTACAGTTCTAAATGCCACAGTTTTATTCCCGTCATCTTTTCTGCTGCTAGGCTCAGCAAGTTACTATATAATAGTCTATTCATTCTACTGATCATAGTATTAACTTTTCTCTTCACCTGTCCTACTTTGAAATATATTTTCTCGTGTGTGACCAAGCTATATTCAGTATTTAGCAATAGGTGTATTATTTTGTATTTTTTCTATAATAATTGGAAACATATGACATGAGCTGAAGCTTATACTTCTTTTTTCTTTCTATGACACGCTGGGTCGCTGTTTCATAGACATTTTGTGATTGAGTAATACACACCTCTCTCTGTTTCTATGTCATTTAAAATGAATGAGGCCAGTTAGTAGCTCTGACTCCAGATCAGTAGTTCACAGCCAAATCTATTCCAATGATCCAGTCCTATGATTTAAAAATGTTTCACTTATTTAATAGTTGCTGTTAATCATCCCTTTGAGCTACTAAGAGAAGAGAACATATTTCATTTTCTTTGGAAGATATGAATAAATTACCCCACTTCTTTCCAAAGACAGAGGTGTTCAACCAAATGTTCCAGACTCCTCTGTATCACGAGGATGAGCATACTTTTCAAGATTATATGCAGACTCCTCTCCAAATTTATGAGGAATCTAATCCTCCTGATGATAATCCTCCATATACAGTATCAAGGAATTGTGTTGTCTTTTTATTTGGGTGATTAGAAACACTGTGAAAGAAAAGAGTGGAAATTGAGGATCCACAGAACTTCAGATTTAAAGTCATAATTACCTAAAAATTTTGCTTTAGGCTCTTCTTCTCTGTATCAGAAAGATGAGGAATGTGAATTTTTACAGTGGTAATGCTAGGTGGACTGTTGGGCTGGATGATCTTGAAGGTCTCTTCCACCCTTGATGACTCTATGCTTCTAACTTTCAAGCCTTTTTTTTGAAAAGAATCCCTGTTTTAGGTATTTTGGTGTGTTTTGGGGTTTTGTTGGTTTTCTTATGTTTGTTTGGGTTTTTTTCTGAAATAAATAGAACATATCTGCATCTATTAACCTTGCAACCAATTTAAAAAGCTTTTTTAAGAGACATCTGGGACTTCCACTACAGATCTTGGAAAATGTATGCGATGGAAGTAAGAGGGTGTTGGAAAGATGGAATACCTGGAAGCGAAACATCATTTCAGTTCCAAAAAAGACAAGTTCAAATTTAATAATAAAAAAATAACAAAGAGATAAGACTAATATATTGCAGAAATACACAGAATAATTAATCTGTATTTGTTACACGGCAGAGCATAAAAATATGATACCACTGGCATGACAGCTGGTCTCCCTTTTTAATTTGCCACTTAGGCACTTTTAATCAGTGCACTTCTTCCCCTATCACACAAATTTATGAGCTGTGTGACTACTGGCTATTAGAGCTTGTTACTATGTTTTAAATTCTGACAAAAAATGAGAGGCAGAACCCGACTAACCAAACTGTACCACCTCACTGATGCTACTAAAAATGTTTAAGCATTCCTGGTGAAATAAACCGCTTCAGGTTAGAATAATTACAGATAAGAATAAAATTGCTTACTGAAAACTGCTAAAAGCCTTAACTGCAATTGCCTTCACCTTAGGAACTATTAGGCAGCATCCTTGAATGTGATCTGATAGGTGACAGGCACTCCCATGTTTTACAAGTGAACCTTTTCAGACCTTTTATATCATGGAGGGACTCTTCCACATGCAAAAGAGGAGCACTGCAACAACTCTGCTGATGGAGGGTCTCCAGACTAGGCAATAAAACACTGTTTTGTATTTAGTACTGGGATTAACCAGTGAGATAGCACTTCAAACATGTCTGCTTTCTATCTTTTTATGTCTGTGAATAAGGACTATAACACAATATGTTGAGGTAAACTTATTTCTGGATCACAGCTGAATCCATTGTTTCTTTGAATACAAATCATCCCTACAGAGTGAGCTGTACCTGCTTTCATTTAAGGATTTTGGAGCTTTCTCTTACATGTGTGACACTAGGTGAAAAGCTCAGATAGCTGAACAAACTAGGGTGAGCCTTGGGAGAAACTCAGACCAATAAAAGAGTGATCTCAGCTAGAACTGATTAAGACAGTTTGTTTTACCTTCTTCCTCTGCTTACCTCCTCTGAAGTGTTTTGGAGATAGCCACTTCTTTCTTCACATCATCCATTTACCTTCCTTCGTTATGATTTTGGCCATGGGTGAGGCATGAGATACCCAAAACTGACATCTGAGGCTTAAGTGCTGCCATGATATAACCTAATAAAGGTAATAAGCTTTTAGTGTGATCACAAATGACATATTTTCCCTGTCCAGGAGGGGATCACTGCAACATCTATTTCCTCTTCCAAGTCCATTTTCCAAACTCATCAGATAAAACAGTGATTCTTACCCATCCTAGGCTGCTAATGCAGAAGACACCCTTATTTTCTCTATCTTCTACACACGTTTCATGATCTCTCAAATTTTACGTGAAATGTATGTCCTCTTTCCAATCAGCCATAGATTGGAAACCCTACTTCTTAACATAGAAACCTTGTTCCTTAAAATGGATATATTATCTAATACAGGTAGTCACTGGTAGCTATGTAAAATAGCTAAAGAAATTTTGCAGAGTATTTTGAAAGCCACATTCCAAACAAGTTGCAGGCTATTCATTTGAATCTTAATTCATACATATCTTATTGGGATTTTAGGCAACTTGCACATTATTTGGGGGTGCAGCAGGAGCTTTCTTTTAAGTTCTGCACTAGCTGGAACAGTGAACAATAATAATCTGTTGTGAACTATATCCTAACTGTATTATATCACTTAGACGGGGACATTGAAAAACTTCCCAAGATACATTTGTGAAGAGACGTGGACTTATAAAGCATTTCTTTTGGCTAAAAAAATGAGTCTGGGATGTCAATCAGTGTTCCCAAATAAGGCACAGCTGAGATTCACAATCTTAGCAAACCTGGCAGAGCTTTCTGTAATCTAGACAGTTCCAAATATCGCAAGAAGAGAAGTGAAGGACACTGAAGTGCTCTAGACAGCAAAAAACTACCTACATGGCACTCATAGCCACGGGCCTCCTAGTGCTGGATGTCTGATGAGGTCAGTCTTTTCCCATACAAGCTGCAGACAGGGGAAAGATAGAAGTTATTTGACCCTTCGACCGGGGCTAG
>VZTE01000618.1:14650-137846 GCA_013397775.1 Eulacestoma nigropectus
CCCCCCCCTCCTCCCGCAGCGCGGCACGCGAACCGCACGCGTCCCAACAAAGCTCCGGCCGGCCCGGCCGCCCCCCGCTCCCGCCTCAGCTGCTGCCTCCCGGCCCTGGCAGGAGGCGGTCCCGGGGCCGCCTGGGGCCCGCTGCGGCGGCGGCGAGCGCGGCCCCTCCGCGGGTCGCCGCTGGGGCTGAGCCCTATCCCAGCCAGGCGGGAGTGGGGGTTTGTTGCGGGGGAAGCAGCGCTGTGGAAACGCCTTACAGTTGTCCGGAGCGCGAAATCCGCTCCCGAAGAAATCTCTTGGGTTTGCGGCATTATCTTAATTAAGATAATTGATTCATATTGCACCTGCGAGAGTGCGGGGAAAAGATGCCTCCCCAAATAGCTTGGAGCTATCGGAGAGAGGAAGCCGCGCTTATAATTGAGCGAGTGATTTACTGCCCGGGTAGCCCGGGCTGTTCGGGCTCTCTCCTTTCGCTGTCAGGTTTCCCGTTCCCTCTCTCTCCAGAGAGGCACCCACACAAACCCCGAAGGTTATCCTGAATAAAAAAAAAGAGAAGGGAAAACGTCTCTCCCGGCTGTCCCTGTCCCTCCGTCCCACCCCACCGCATCGCGCCGTGGGGCCGGAGCCACCGCCGGCATGGGGATCGGGCTCGGGAAGGGCCGGCGTGGGTTTGCCCGCGGGTTTCCCCCACTCGCCCATTTCCAAACGCTGCGGCGAGAGGAGGGGACGGGAGGAGAGGACAGCCCCATCGCTCGGATCACTCCGAGCTGTGACCAGCCTGCTCCGGCTGTCGTGGCTCGGGAATCACCGCCGGAGAGCAACGCTTTGAAGTGCCGCTCCGGTACCGGTTCGGTGCGGGGCGAGACCGCATCGCACTTCGTAGCGTCTCTCTAGGATACAGTGTAGATCTGGGCTCGAAAATTGGTACGACTGATTAAGGTGCTTTTTCTGCTCTTTTCCCCCTTAAAACTCAGTGTATTAATTTCATTGAGCCTTTCCCCGCTAGATACATGCTGTTGTTATTTTAATTCTATAAATGTAAACTTCTATTTAGTTAATGGAAAATACATCACCACCAAGGTTTAATTATCAGCTTTTAAAATTACTCTTTTAGTCAAGTGCACACAATTATGAAATCACAATAGATTTAAAATATAATTCAAATTGATTAAAAAAAACCAAATCAGAGGAGTACGTACCACTAAAACAAATGTCTAAATTGTATTGGTAGGCCGGCTACCGCCTGAGCTACAGTTTAAATAGCGTCAGCAGTCTCTGCTATCGGTGTCAAACCACCTCTGTTATTAGGAAAAAGGATTCTTATCAGAAGGGATTTAGATGCTGTTGTAACTGCAAAATCTAATTATTTTTGATCCAGGCATTTACCCCCAGAGTCCCACCTTGTTTAAATAAAGTGTTTTCTTTCCTCTTGAACAAATGCATTTCCATTTGAATTAAATATTGATAATTTGACCTTTTAGTTCCTTTAACTAATCAAAAGGAAAAAAAAATCCAAATGTAGATCCTAGTGCCTTGCCCTAGTGGGTCTTTCCGCTTGAATAGACACTGAGATTAAATGAGTCAAACTTCCTCTTTCATTGCACTCTCTTTGCACTAATTGCTTATGCAAAAATGCAGATTTGTATTAATTAGTAACTCCACTGATTAGTTCGGTGGTATTTTCACGTAATAAATCATGCTGCAGACACGATTTTTGGCACATCCCCAGTAGTGGCTCAGGATGCAATAAGTTTTCCATATTAAATAAAATCTTAGCCTAAATCTACCTTTTCGTTGCAGGTACACTGTGTACCACCTGCTGTATGCACCTGCTACGGGAAATTACCTTCTGTCCCTGGCAAGCCTCTTTCCTTGATAATACACTCTTCTTCACAGGGTGTAGACTTTAAAATGGGACGCATGAATCACAGAATCAAAGAAGGAGAGAAATACGATGTTATTTTTAACCCTTTCAAATTAATAATGCTCATTTTTAAGGGGATGAAAGATGCATGTATCTGTGTAAGATACGGCAGTGTAGATTTTTTCTCATCTTTCCTATGCCCAGCCACGTTATCTCCTTTTACAGCACCATTAACTGTGTGCTCAAATTATCACACCCAAGCCCATTTTTATTTTGTACATTTCTTTCTCTTTCCTTGAGCTGCACAGGCTGAACTCCTACAGACATGACACTTGTTAGCTGGAGTTCATATCTCAGTTGGATACAGAGGCCTCAGTAGCAACAAGACTCCACAGCATCTCTAATGGTATCTACACAGTACCAAACCCATCCCCGCTTGCTTGTATCATGAAGCCTCTATAAAAGTCTCTCTAGATCACACACAGGCTGATGCACAGCCTCCAGCAGCTGAGATCTACGTGTGCAAAACCTTTCCCAATTCTTTCTAAAATCATCCTAGCTATTACCTTTCTCTTGGTTCCCTCAGACTGAGTGGTCTATACTTCACACCCTGTCCTCAAGCAAGGCAGCACAAGGCATTGGTATGGTATCTACCACAACAAATAATGTCAACTGCTGCAGTGCTTGTTAAAAAGAATATGAGGCTCCAAAGGAATATAAAAGACGATGACACTGGTGTCATTTCCTAACAGGTGACACTTTCAAGGGCAGATCCTGACCATTCTTTGCCTTTTTTCTGCTGAAACTCTCCCTCACATAAGCAGGACTGTTGCCACAAACACACTTGCAAGATCTGGCCTTTGGCCTCAGCCTAAGCAGTGCAATGGGGTGGAAGAGCATCAAACACAGGTGCCAGCAGATTATCCAAAGCTTTGCTGAGATTAAAATCTTGTCTCAATATGAGTTATTGCATATTCTCTAAATAGAAATCTCCTTAGTGGTGGCTTTAAAAGGTCTGCTTTCGTTTTCCTTTAGACAGAAAATAGCAGTTGAGCCCCAGGCTGTGCACATAACAGTTTATGCTTTTGTTCCCTATGGCCATCCAATCTGAAAATTTTGCCAGCATTTTGCACTTCCTAGCAAAGCCATTGCTTCTGTTAGTGTTCCTTTATTGAAGAAAGTTAAAACCAAAATGCTCTTAAAGGGTTATACAAAAAAATGGCCCTGATTATCTCAGAACACCGTTACTTGTTTAAGCAATATCCTGAGAACAAAACAAGAAAGGTTAAATCAATGATCCACAGGGATGGAAAAAGGGATTCAAATAATCATTAAATCTTATTACGTAATGCGGCTTTGTTTTTACCTCTTGGAGTGAGTTCACACCTGGGTCTGTGCTTTATGTGCTCAACAGTGAGCTGGGCATGATGGAGAATCATTTCCCATCACAGCACAGCGAAACCTCTACAGCTGTAGAACAGAACTAGTCAACTGAAACTCTTGCTAAGCATTTTAAGTGTACATGAGGATATTCTTAGTTATACACATCACCACATTTTAAGTGGTTTCCTTCGTCTGCCATTCCTGTCACCACTCTCTTTTTGCCCCCTGGATTACCACTGTTAGTTCACAACATTGTGTCAAATGCCTAAGAGTGTGTGTCATCACATGCAACTGCTTTTCAGAGATGCTCCTGGGACATTAACTATCCCAGCTATGAGTGTGATTATCCCCAAGCTACACTGACAAGATGTGCTCCTTCTCTGTGTCTTGAGGAGGTGTCTCAAGGAGGTGTCTAATCCTCAAAGGACAGTATAAGCATTAGATGACACACTTTGTTTGCCCTCTTTCACTGCAAAGATTCACATTTATCTTGTCATCCAGAAAAGCATTTTTGTTCTTATATCACTTCCTGCAGAGTGTGATTTTATTGCCCTCCATCGGCTGGGGGCAATCTTAAAGTTCACCTAGAGGAGGTATGGACATATCAAGGCCCTAGGGCTGAGACCAAGCACAACATAGACATAAATAGACTGCAGTCATGTTCCAAGGACTTTCAAAGGCAAGTGGCCATTAGGATCAAAAATACATCTGAACTCCAAAATATTTTGTTGTGAGTTCTCATGCAAAATTAACTTTCTGTGATCTTTCACTAGGGAAGATGCAAGCCTTGCTGAGGTGCTCAGTATAGGAGAACTAAGTAATTGACTCTAAGTAATTGTGGGGGAAGCGTGGACAAGCTCGAAAAAAGCAGTAGATGAGGAATAAACTACACACTGTAGCCTGTCAGGTGCCCTTTGGAGAAAGGCTGACTGTAGTGGAGTTATGGCATGAGCAGCCAGTGATGCAACAGCTAAGGATGCTCTGGCTGGAGTAATCTTGCAGAGAGACATCCTTAATGCTGAGCTTTAGTCCAAAGCTCTAGGGGAGAGTTTTTTTTGAGGTGCTGGGACTGAAGCTGTGTGCCACTATGCACACACACTTTTCTCATGTACCAGGTAGATCTTTTCTATTAATTTGTGATGACTCTTGCCCAGAAAAACATTTCTCTTTGCTAGTCATCATGTGAGCCCAGAGAAAAGTATGTCCTGAAAACCTGTGGCTCTCTCATCTGGCTTAGTCCTTCTGTCAGAGTTTTTTTTCTCCATGCTGAACTTTTGTTTGGTTTATGTGGATTCCCAAGAGAGGAGGAACATGCTTGTAAACCACTGTTTTCTCTACAACTGAGCTCCAGTTACATGCCACTATGATACTATAAATATTTACTCATTTTGTCTCTCTTCACCCTTGCAAGTGGATAAGAGCATGTGGCCCTTTGTTGGTAGTCTATTGTCAGTTTGCTAGAGCATCCAGTTGTTTATGTTTGCTTGAACAAGGGCACATAAATAACCCTGCTTTCCACTGCTTTGCAGAGTGTGGTCACTGTTGAAAGGGGGTGTTAAACATATTCTTCCAACAGGAGAGGAGAATTCTCACCTGGTCATTCTTCAGGTGGCTTGCAGATCTCTATTTGACAATTTTGCATATGAAGCAGTGGAGAAGAAATCTATGATTTTTGTATCTCTGTAAATTTACCCTCAGAGTTCATGCTGTGGTATTTACAGAATCTTTTTGGCAACACAAAAAACCCAAAACCAATGGCAAGATAGTGGAGAATGAAATGTAGCATTTTTAAAACTGACTTTTAAAAAGCTCTGGTGGAAGAAGAAATACGGAGTATAGCCTTAAGTTGTATTTTTAAAATATCTATTTCAAACTATAATCTGTAGTTCTTCTGTATCCATATCATCTCTAGATAGACTGATGCTCTGTAAAACTATCAATAAAGACAATGACTAAGTATTCTTTCCAAAATTAATTTAAGGATTACAGTTGTCCAGGATTGAAAAGCAACTGTCAGGAGGTTGTTTGTTTTCTTTTAAACTAGGGGGTCAAGGTTCACAATAGCAAGAATCTCAACCTCTGATAGGTTTGTACTTCTAAAATGATTTATTATTGAAAAGGATTGGCAGTTTCAGTTGGTGTCAGGCATATACTCAATCTCAAGTGTAATTTATAGTCTGTTTCTTCTCCTATAGATCCACCAGTAGTTATAAGTTTCTTGGATCACCTTGATTTCAAATGTTCTGTTGAAAGTTTGGGGCAGCTCATTCAGTAGCTGCTGTGAACAAACACGTGTGGGATCTGTGAACAGTAAACAGCAGTGGTGAGGAGTCAGGCTGGCCGATGGTTGGCAGCACTGTTGTATTCCCACCCTTGGATTAAGGACTGAGAAAATGAGCCTGAGTGTGACGATGTAGATGCATGTAGCACTTGAGGGCTCAGGAAAAGCCATGTGATTACTGCACATCTGCTAGCTCACAAGTCTGTGGAGCTGGAAGCAGGGCATTATGTCACCATGTGCAGCTGGAGGAATGTAACAGCTTGATGCTGTTCAGGGTGGGAAGGCTCACTCCCTCTGCCTATTTTCTATTTCTCTCTTCCCTTTGCTCTTGTTGGTGTAATCTGCTCCATCCTCTGAAAGAGATCTGGTTTCTGTGATGCTCAGTTTAGAAAACTCCTTTGTCACTGAACTGGCTACGTTGGCTCATAGAAGACCTGATAAACACCTTCACACATGCAGGATAAGAGGCAGAAGCACACAGCCAGGAGCAGCATAAAGACAGGGAGAGAGGAGGGAAAGGAATAGATGGAGAGCCTCACTTTTTTTCTGCGATAGGGTTCTGCATTGAGCCATCATGCCTAGTGGCACTGCATCATTTTCTGCTCCTTGTCAAACCATCTGGGATGGACCTGCTGAACACATCATTAACAGGCTAGATGAACCTTTGATCTGGTCCAGTATGGGATCACTGTGGTTTTTTGTTTAGAGTATTTTGCCCTTCTCCTCATTTTTAGCTTTGTAGGAATGGCAGAAGGGAAGTCCTGCCTGTCCCAGTTTGGATACCTGAAAAAATGATCCCTGAGATGTCTTCAGTGAAGCTGAAGTCTCCCTGAATGGCTTAAGCCCATGTCATCCTACCCACTGCACTGTCCATCCGCAACACGTTTCCTTCTCACTCCAAGTTACCCCTGATGTGTCACCTGTGCCCGTTCAGTCTGAAGAACAGACACACAATCCTGCTTAGATCTATATTTTCAGCTTTAAGAGATGGCAGCTTTCGTTTATCTGGCCAACAGAATTGTTCTAGTCAGCAACTAGCAAGAAAACTAGCTAGCAAGAAAATATCCAGCCAAATGCTGATATTCTTTAAGATCAGGTTGGAGGCAATTCTGTGAAAGGATTCACAGCAATATTTGGGAAGAAACACACAAGAGTCCATATCAGACTCAGAGAAGGAGACATTCAGTGTCCATGCTAGTGCCACAGGACTTCATGCATCAACCATCAGAAGTTTGCTTCTAACAACCTGAATGCAAATATTTATTTGTTAAAAAGATTTAGTGTTTTCTGTGAATCCTTTTCACAAGTAGACGAAAACTTCTTTTCTTTAAATCCTTGGAATTGCTAAGTAAACCTTATGCTAAAGGCAACTTAAGCAAGGCCTTGTTTTGTTTTGTTTCCAGTTAAGTGCAAGAGAACATGTCTCCATTTCTTTGCATTAAGATGCAAATTAGAGATAATATTCTTGACCATTATGGTGAGGCAATTTACAAGAGACTGCAAACAAGCTTTTAGTGACATCCAGACATTAGAATATTGAAGCAAAAAAAAAATTTGATCAGATATTTTGCTTCTTACAGGCAACAGAGAAGAAATGGAGCACCTGTAGGCAAGTTCATTTGTGTGTATTACTGCCGCGGTGGAGAGATGGATGGCGATGGGGGCAGTGCTGTGCAGATGAGTGGGAGGAGTGGGGGAGGACATGAAACAAGGTAACTTAAAGCCATTTCTGTGCTCATTTGCCTCCTGCATTCCCAATCAACCTCTGAAATAAATTAGAGAAGATGAAGACTGTCTCCAACTTATACCAGCTGCCAGTTGCCTTGCACACTTAAAATGTGCAGAGAGGTACTGGTGATGACAGAGATCTTGGTGCTATGCTCCGTAATGTGCAGGGGCCATGGAAGCTCACAGCAGTTACTGGTGTATCCTCAACAGGCTCCTCTCTTTGTCAGCCAGGACCATGCCACGGTCACACAGGAGAAGGATTCTGTCTGTGGGTGCTCCATTCTGCTCTGAAATTGCAGAAATGTCTGAGCACAAATTTCTCTTTCTCCACCTCTGTCCTCAGTCCAGCTCAGCACATGTATAATTGAAGGGGGCACAGAGGGGTTGCTGTAAAGTCAGCAATAAAGTGATGATAATGACAATGACCCTATTCTCCTTTGCAAAAATTGTTTGGTTTTTTCTGGCAGAGAAGATGGGGATATCCTTTTATTGTGTACTCTATAGAGCAAATATTTATTAGATGATGAAAATAAGAAAGCTAACTCCCCTTTCTTTTAAAAAAAAAACTCTCTTCTTATTTGCATTTATTTGAAAAAAAATCTTTCTCACATATTCTAGACATGAAGCAGTAATGCTCTGTGTGCTCCATTTATTTGCATAGAAGTAAATTCATACGTATATATGTGTATGTATTGAAGGATTACAAGGCATGGTATAAATCATACAAGCCATATGCAGAAAAAAATTATCTGCCGCTAGATTGTGTCATTCTGTTTAATAAGTTGGAAGAAATAAATACCTATACTAGCATTTCATCTTCTCACTGAACATAAGGTTCAGTGCCACAGACGGTCTTCCTGCCCATTGTGCCCACCAGAAGATGGCACTGAAGAACCCGTCCTACAGACAGACCCGAGAAGAAAGAAAACTCAGATTCACAAACCGGCTCTGTGTTTGTGAACACAGAATAATTCAAAAGGTATCTTTCCTCGATAGTATTTGCTTTTAGGAAGGACTTAGGACTCTTTCTTTTTTTTTTTTTCATTTTGTTCTCAAGCATGATGAAGAAGAGGCTAAAAGTCAACCAACCATAGTACCTAGTGAATGCCATCTGAGTTTGCCTAGTGAAGAGCATTATTGTTTTCTCAAGTAAGTCTTCTTATCAAACTACTGCACCGACGAGCTTTCAAATACAAGACCTTATGAGCAAAAAGGGGGTCGCTTGTATAATTATTATCTAGAACTCCTGTTTTCTGAATGAACAATCAGGTTGTTTTGAAAAGAACTATAATTCTGACTGAAAAAAAAACCCCCAGCACTTCAGTAACTTCATGTGGAAACAAATTTTTTTAAATTTCAGTAAAAAAATACGAAGGATTTTCTAGTGATATGAACATTTCCACCTTTTAAAGACTTATCTGGTATATAATAAATATTTATTTGACTTCTTGCAGAATTTCAGTAAATTCATATTCCTGTCTTAAAATGCAAAACAGTGCTTTCAGATAGGTTCCTACTGTTGAATAACAGTGAGAGGGATGTAAATCTTTCCGAGTCAGTAGCAGAGACATGAGAAGAAATTAGGCATATATAATATTTTTGGGGAAAAGTCTAGTTACTTAAGAAAATGTAGAGATTACAAGACAGGAACTTGCTCACATCTCTTTCTCTCCAATAGCTGTTACTTCTCATGAAGATTGATGAAAATGTCTTCAACATGCTCTAAATGGCACTTATGCCTCAGGGTTCACTTCATGTCTTTTGATGCGTCCCTGATCAGGCTTTGTTTTGGGAGGTGTGAAGGTATAGGACCATTAACCGTTACCAGTAAGTGCTAATGTTAATTACATTAAGCACAATCCTCCAGTTGGTCCATCTGTTACTCATTTTTTATGTACTACCTATTATTGTTTGGGGTTTTCTCTGTGCTCCAGGAAAATACCTTCTAGTTTTCTTCTCGGCTTTATTTAAAATATGTTCATTTGTGTGTGCCTTAATGAAATACTTTTATACATTTCAAATTAAGCTTTCATTTTCGAGTGATTTTTTAAATACTATTTTTGCATGTGGTTTTAGTATTTAGTTATGGTGTGGCACCTGAATATTTAGCTTAGTAAACCACTTCAGCATCTTGTATTTCATATAGTGTGCATCTTGAAAACAATCAATGTCATATTTTTGGATGAATTTGGGTTGTTTTCCTCACATTTGAATATCACAGTTTGTTTCTTTGCTATCATTGTGTGCAAATTGCATCAGTTTCCGTTTCCCTCGCTGTATTTCCCCTTCTTTTTCGGGTAATTCTAAACTGAAAAGGGTATTTTCGGTATTATTCACCTGCTGCTTTACTTCTCGTCGCACTCAGCTGTGCCACTGGCTGAAGAGGCAGGGACAGGGACAGGCTGTTTATCTATAGCTCTCGGCCCGCAGCGCTTCGTGCACCGCAGCTAATTACTGTAAAGTCGTAAGCCGACATAAAGCGGTCAGATTAGGATTTAGGTAATTGCAGTGTGTTTAAACTGGGGTTTCTGGCTGGTGCTGCCGCCCCCCAGGAGCGACGCGGGGCAGGAATGGGCGCGGAGCCGGGACAGGGACGGGAGAGGAGCCGGGGCAGGAATGGGCGAGGAGCTGGGACAGAGACGGGCGAGGAGCCGGGACAGGGACGGGAGAGGAACGACGCGGGGCAGGAATTGGCAAAGGAGCTGGGATAGAGACGGGCGAGGAGCCGGGACAGGGACGGGCGAGGAGCCGGGACAGGGACGGGCGCGGAGCCGGGACAGGGACGGGAGAGGAGCCGAGGCAGGGACGGGCGCGGAGCCGGGGCAGCAGCGGGCGCGCAGCTCCCCCTCCCGGGCAGGGGGTACCCACCGCCCCCGGGAAGGCTCCTCCGGCCACCCCCCTCCGCCTTCGGGTCCCTCAGCCCTTCCCTGACAGCCAGCTCACTGCTTCGCGGCTGGAGAACGTTACAGAAAATCCAAATAACTGGGTTTGGGACGGTCTGTAACCTGGAAATTTGAGCACGGAGAGAACTGGGAAAGTCAGGCTTGGGGCAGGGGCTTCTTTTCCCTCCCACATTCAGCACCTTTTTCGGTGTTAAGCAGGAAACTGGGCCTGAGAACCACTTTATTAGTAAAATTTGAGGTTTCATAAAATAAAAGGAGGGGTTAAGGTTAAGATTCAGTTTAGGATCTGGGAAAACAAGTGTTGCAACAGCAGGATTTCTGCTGGATTTGCAAAGCTCTGTGTGAATGTCTTGTCAAACTCCGAGCAGCTATAGGTGTTTAGGCACCTGTAGGCTGACAGTTAACACTCAGTTTAGAGTTTGGAAAACGTATTTTGGAGACATCTTACCAGTTATACGTAAGGTAAGGCTGCCTGAGGTAAGGGGAAAGGAGGTTTGGAAACGTGTAGTGGTCTCATTGAAACTGCCTGAGCAACACGGAAGTTCAGGACAAGTTTTGCAAAATCAGTTCTCAGCAGCAGTTTCCTGTGGTGACTTGAGATGTCCTCCCAAACAGTCACACAGGAAAAGAATTTAATACCTTTATTCTTAATTTCCACCTGAGTTTTGTGTTCCCTCTTATGGGCTTACAGTTACACATAGAATTAAGAGGATGTGAAATACTGATAAGCACATCTCTCTCTCTCCAGTCTGTAGAATAATCTGAGGCAAGTTCAAGGCTGAATTTGAATGTTGTATTCCTTTTTTGCGGGAATTGCAGACGATCTTCAGCTTTCTAGAAGTCCAAGAGTAAGCGTAGCACGAGGAGTTAGGACAGTAGGGTTTACAGACAGATCTCTCCTGCAACGTTTGGCAAAGTTGCATGAGATCACTTGGGGACTGGTCTCGTGAATCTGGTGCCTTTTTCTTAATTTTCAGGTAGGAGTAATGTTGCTACACTTTTGTGAAGGCTACAGGGGAGTATGAGACAACTAGGGTTCTCTTCAGGGGGAGAAAGAGCTGGTACAAAATGAAGGTTTCACCTGAAGTTTTGGATAGCTCTCCTGAAATTTAGGGTTAAGAGCTGGTTTTGAGTAGCCATACGAATAAAGACCAAGCTGAAGTGAGGAGAAGCTAATGTGATATTTTTAATTTTGGAGTCGCTTTAGCAACAGTCTATCTTACCTATTTAAGGACTCAAGATTTTTACAGAGTAAAGAGCAGTACTCCGCATTTCAGGGTCCACACAGGGCTAGTACTTATAGATGTGATACACTTCAAAGTAGCCATGAATTTCTGGGATCTGGTAAGGGCTGGTGTTAAGGTTTGAAATTCTGCAGAAGCAAGATTTGCAGGTTACTTCGAACTTTCAGCAGGTTATTAGATGATGCCTGTTGCAGTTAGCTCACAATTTGTACTTATGGGTTTAAAGAGCTTAATTTTTTGGGCAGCAGGTGGTGCTTGGTCTCCATGATCCTCGCAGTGGCCGCTAGCCGTTGGACGGCTCGCTGTGACATCGTGTTCCGTGGTGGGGGCTGCACGCTGCCTGCTTCTCACCGAGGGCTCTCAGCAGGACAACTGATGTGATTACAGGTGTTTGCATTTGTGCAAATCACCAAGAAAAATGGCATTTATTGGAGGAGGGAATGTGTATGTGGTTGCATTTGAAGCAAATCGTGATCAGGATGATTATGATAAGGAAGATCAGAAGTGAAAGGAGAGAGAACTCTGTCCCCTGACTCATGCAGCCAGGAAGCTGCTGACACATCCGTGCCTGAACCTGAGTCTGAAAAACAGGAAGGGAAATCCACATCCAGAAAGCACACACACTCACACAAAGATCAGCAGGTGATGGAGATTTCCAGGCTCCTGTGGACATCCATGGGGTGGACATCCCAAGAAAAGTGCTGAGTACAGTGGTTTCCAGCTCATCTTGCTTGGCCACAGCATCTTGAGGTGGGACTTTGCCCTCAGTGCTCTCCTTCCCATAGCCATGAGCTACAATAATGTTTTCAGACTTGCACAAGAGACTTGGGAGCCTATGTCCCATTTTAGAAGGTGACACAATTAATCAGAAGGACAAGGATGGGCTCCTGCGGCAGCCAGAGCAGACCCCAGCCTGGCACAGGCATGGTCCTCCCCCTACTCCCACTCTGCCAAGTAAGAGATGCTGAACAGGAGAGTGTGAAGTACATGCAGTACTGGCATGAACAGCAGCCAGGCAAGACAAAACAGGAGAGGAAAATCACAAAAAAATAGATAGTGCTTTACTGTAAAAATGTGCCATGGAAATAGATGGGTTTTGAGAATTTCTTTGTTTTAACCAGAAGTGCCATGTATCTCCATTCCTGCTGAAGATTTAAATTTTGGATCAGAAAAGCCAGCTCATAGGAGCAGAAGGATACTTCTTTGGTTTGTCTGGGTAGTCTGCAAAGGCACCTTAGATAAACACTAGCAGTAAGGGACTGAGAATCTAACAATGCTTGGAAACAAAAGAAGCCATCAGTCATATTTTTTGCTTACTATACCCTGAAAAATAAAAGCAGTGGTATCATAGATACGCAGTCCCTGACAGTTGCTGACAAGGCAGAGGCAGGTACTTCTCCATTGGAACCGCTGACCATTCTCCATCTCCTGTGATCCAGAGCCCTGAGGGAACACCCCAACATGTCAGCGCGTGGCCAGAGGATGTGACGCTCGACAAGCAGGTGCAATCGAGTTCTCATGCAAGAAAGGAGTTATATCTACAAGCTGTATCTCTGATGCACGTATGATAACATAGCACACTTAGAAAAGAGCAAGATTTTCTCTGAAGCAGCCTCCATTGGCAGTTGCCATACACTGTGTCTGTCTGTGTTAGGTGAAGCATATCCCCACCTGTGCTGAAAGCAGTAACTTCTGCACACACTGAAGTGTACAGTGACAGTGGCTGAGGAGTTCGGCATGTGCTTGTGTGTGTGTAGTTAACAAACATGAACCCATTTAAATTGTTGAGAAGTTTTAAAACTAAATTTCTATTTAAATTATTCCCTTGTTAATTGGAAATATGTTTCATTTTCTGAAAACTTATATTACCTTGAAAGAACATAACAGATCTGGGCACTTGGAAGAAGGCTTACAGGTTCCTTTGACACTGACAGTTTTCAAAATTGATTTTCAAAAATTTTCAAAATGAAACTGTTTTCATTTAGATGCCAACAAGTTGGTTTTTAGAAATATTTGCTCTTGCAATTCCTGTAGAAATTGGCTATTTTTCTGATACGTGGTGTTTTCAATGCTGACACTTGGTGGTGCTGCAGTTAATAGGTTCATATATTTCTGCTGCTGTTTGCTGTGACTGGTTTACTCCTCTCCTCCATTTGCAGATATGCTTGGGCCGTCGAAGTCCCAGAGAAAAAACTTTATTCACATTTCTAAGGAAGTACAAACCGTTTGTCAGCAGTTCTTAATAATAAGAACTGGAATAACAACAACACTACCACAACTGCCTTTATGGTGCAGTTTCCTTTCAAAATGCATAAGCATCATTCAAGTGAAAAAGTGCAAATACAGGCAAGGTCCAGTAATTATAAGTATCAGTAATTATAAGCATCAGAACAGAAGGGAAGCTCCAAAAAGGACCTTGAGAGACTGTGGAGCCCATCCTCTTCATGAAGGAGCAAGGATAGCTGGAGATCTGCCCAACTTTCCATGGAATACTAGTGTAGGCTTTATGGGAATACCTCAAATGCTTTGGTGTGTTTTATATGCACATCTCCCACATGGGATCCTTGCCAAAGTAAAGACAGAGGTGAGTCCTGTGGCATTTGGGCGTTTCGATCTGAGAGGCCAGAAATAGTCATATATCCAGTGGACAACGCAATTTTGGTTGTTCCAGCATTTCTGTGGGGTTCATCTGTAAGTCCACAGGTGCCAGAGGAACTGTAGGAGGCAATAGGAGTTGCACACATCCTGCTCCATTGCTTTGCTCTGGGACTCTCCAGCTTTTCCTTCTGACACCCCAGAAGCTTGGCATGCCCACTGGCTTTCCCCCCGAGAGTCCTTACAGGTGTTCATGGTATTACGGAAGACATTGCAGGTGATCCTGGCCTGATCCTCACCCAGCAGGTCATTTCTGTTGGGAAGGAGGTGCATTCCTGCACGGCTGTGATGAGAAGCTGTCTCTCTGCTCCCACTCTCTCTGGCTCAGCCCACCACCTTTGCACAGCTCCAGACTCTGTTTCAGGCAGGACATAACCCATAGGGACAAATGACCTTAATTATTAGGACAAAGATTACTCGTTTAAGTGCAGAATCTTTGTATTAATACAAGGAATAATCAAGATATGTTGTTGTAATTAAATTGAATCTGTTCTTTCCTCCCCAAAGATTTCCCTCTAAATCTAATTTATTATTTGGTTGGTTAATCAGTATTAAAGACCCAAAGAAATGGTGGTTCACACATGATAAGCATGACCTAGAGCATGACTGCTATTACGGGCTTCCTGGGACGTGCTCAGGTTTCAGGCTCCAAAAAACAATGCTGTAGCTGACAAATGGCAGTGAACACACTTGCATGGAAAAAATAAGGCTAAGGAGCACAACAAATGTGGTCCTGCTGAAACAACGGAGGCACTAAGCTGATGTGGAAAATTGTCTCCTTAGGCAGGAAAATATGTTCTTACTTGGTGGTTCTATGTGGTGAAAGCCTCAAAACATATGGTAGGATCAGTTTTGATTTTGGACATGTTTTAATGCTTTTTAACATGTGAGCGTCATATATCATTGGTCCTGATAGGTAAAAGTGAGCTGCTTGTCACATTCTGCTGCTTCACAGAGGCTCATATGTGTGGACTTTGGATTTGGAGCAGAAAGAGGGAATTATGTGCTAGGAGGAAAAAAAAGAGATGCTCATTGTCAAATTATGAATGGGAGAAATTAGAACATATACCACTTACTCAAGCTCTTAAAAAGGAAAAAAAAAGGCCAAAAAAGGCAAAAAAGGCAAAAAAAGGCAAAACAAGGCTTGACGTG
This sequence comes from Eulacestoma nigropectus, assembly GCA_013397775.1. Classification (NCBI taxonomy): domain Eukaryota; kingdom Metazoa; phylum Chordata; class Aves; order Passeriformes; genus Eulacestoma; species Eulacestoma nigropectus. The sequence continues at coordinate 29,861 of VZTE01000618.1, forward strand.
CTCTTCATTATTTGAACAGAATTTTACTTTTTTTTTTTTTCCAGAAGAAACACGTTTCTGCCTTTAATTTATTTCTTGGTTTATTTTATTGTAGCTGTTATTCCCTCTTTCTGCTAATATCTGAAGATTGGATATGTTTTCTAAGAGAAGAATTTTTGTTTAATCTTCACCTGGGGAATAAAGTTTGTTTTCCTTTGCACCGTGAGGTCTGTCTTTTTTACCAAAGGATTATATTACGTCTGATTTTCCCCTGGAAATTATAGAAAAACACTTCTGGGAAGTGAGAGAGCAAAACCTAATTTGTCTGACATGTTGAAATGGTTTTGCTGAGCTCTTCTCCAGAGTTGTGCTCCATTTTATTTTAAATTTGCTTTAAAACCAACATCAAACATTGCTTGAGCTCTTTTATTTCAGTCCACAATGTACCTGGTAACTCGTAGGTCATTAATTTACAGATGCATATTTACAGATGCACTTGTATATCCTGTTGCTCCAGCTGAAACTCCCTTACCATGTCAAGGGAAAACTCGAGGAGGATTTGACCACTATTCTCTAAGATCATGTTTCCAGAATTAATTCCAATACTTTTCTCAGGAAGAAGTGTTTCGGGTTTTTTTTGCAATTTACTTTCTACTTTTATTCACAGAGATATATACACCTGTTAAGCACAGGTACATAAGTATTTCCTTCTTGTTTTTGGGATTGTCTTATTTAGTCTTGCCAGTGGATTTGACACAGACACTCCCTGTTCTCAGGGTGGCTTTTCTCTGCCAGAGTTGGATGCAAGCTGGACCTTGCAAAGGAAACCAAAGCCACAGATATCATGAAGAAAAGCAAGCAATAGTTGTTTGTACACCGTGTACCCTGTGCATAACTATCTTATCCCAAATCAAGCAACTCAGCAGACAATAAAAGCGGATGTTACCAGGATCTTGCTCAGCAAGAGCCCTGAGATGGCCAAGGTGCTTCTGCATTTTCCTGGTGCTGTTACTCTCTGTCTTGGCTGGGGATACTCTGAAGACAGGTTGCACCTCCACCTAGGTTTGGGTGCAGGCAGGTTGTGTGTTTATCTTGTTTTGCGTACACTACTACTCATATCACTGAATTAATTATTAAAAACATTTGGGAAGAAAGTGATCTTTGGGAAAGATTGCATGTTTTTAGACTTCAGAAGGTGAAAACCATATTAAAAATATAACTTTATTAGAAAACAAAGATTTGAGATACCAAAACCAAAATGATTCAATGCATTTTTAACAAGACCTGTATATTAAAAGGTATGATTCATCATGGATGAAGAAAAACTTGCCTTAAACTGCCACTTGGTAATTACTGAATATAAAATGTATTCACTCAGATTTAAATAAAGATGGACAAGAAAGAGTCTGAGAAGGACCTCGGCATGAACCTCACTAATTTTAGTATTATTATGGTGCAAGTCTTTCTGCAGAATTAAAGAAAGCTGGTGTTAGCACCCAGCTAACTCACAAAGCAGAAACTGACAGTGAAGAACTAAATCTTCTTCCACAACAGATGTTCTAACACACAGACTGTATATAGGAGACAGTGGGAATTGGATAATCCTATTCCGAGCCAACATGAACACTCCCTGAGGAAGATTTGCTGGCTGGCAGGTGATGGATACAGTGGCATGATCCTCCCGGGAAGAACAGCTGTATCCAAACCCTGCTTTCCAGACCTTCTGCATGCCTGGGCACTGTGGTCCAAAGCCAGCACCTACATCTCTCTGGGTTGTGATCCCCCTGCCCAAGCAAAACTTTTATGATTTCACTTCATTCCAAGCTTTCCATGAAAGATGTAAGAAAATGCTGCAGGAGGTCCTGCACCTGGATGGATGTGTAAGAGATACCCTCTGTTGTTGGAGCAACTCTGGCAGCTGCTGACTGACAGACCCTCACTGTGACTGCAGGTCTAGCCTCTTGCTCCTGAAAAATGAGTAGCTGTGGGATATAAGGTCTTTTTTTCATGTTGCTGGTGTTTTACCTTTTTTTTTTCTTTGAAGGTAATTTCTGGCCTAGCCCCATGATTCATACAGTGGCCAACAACCTCAGTGCATATCAATGGCAGAACTGATTTTAATAAATTATTCCACATAAATACATAGAAATGTGGTGTTAAAATGTCCTGGTCATCAAGACTTCACTCTTATTGCTTCATACAGAATACAATGCTCCTAAACCAGAGCTGGAAGTAAAGCAGTTGACTAAAGTATGTATGGCTCAGATTACAATGTTTGCCTCCTCCAGACTGTGCCAAGGCAGATGGGAATCTCTGCAGTGGATTAGTCTATTAACTGCAGCATCAGTATTTTTCCCGTTTCACCTTTTTTTAAAAACCTTCTTTTGTATTATCTGTGTACCTATAACCTAAAACCTGACTTCCTGAGGTAGGTGATATTACAGCTTCAGTGAGTGGCAGCTTGTGAGACACAGAGCATAGTCTGAATGCTACTGATGAGCTGTCAGGCGTTTTCAACAGAAAACTTTCCTTTGAAAGCAGTTTTGATTATTTTTGCTTTATAAATACATATAAATGCTACATCTCATTTGCAGGCTGCTAAAGTGCACAAAGGGATCATGGCCAGGTGCTTTCTTTGTGCTTTGTGCTCTGGCTGCACCTTGTAAACAAGCGATAACCCTCAAAGCAAATTTCGGGTTACACATCCTGCAGGAGGTGTATGCCTGCTCCACTTTAAAACCATGCACCGTGAGAGTAGGTGCTACCTTTGGCTTTCCTCCTCTAAAAATTTAGTTTATTATAGCTTAAAAAATTAAAGGTTCAACCTTTTATCTGTGCTGTGTTTGGAGCATATAATATTTCTCCCACCAAAATGAGATAACAGTGAGCCATGACTGAGGGAACAGCATATAAGAAGAAAATACATTTTGATCCATCTGTCCTTACATACTTATGGCAGTGAATTACAGCTGCCAGTGGGATGTGCTCAAGTACAGCCAAGGCTGCCTTACACCCTGTGAACAGCCAAAGGGCAAAGGGGCACCCAGGCTCGCTCATGTAGGGGATAACTTGGGTCTCAGAAGCATTTTGTGCCTCACCTTGGGGGTCACCTTCCAGGTGACATCTGCCAGGCCAACACCTGGGCCACCATGGGGAACTGTGACTGTTACACCTCTCCTCCCCACAGCTATCCCATTCTCTCCCAGAAAACACGTCTGGGGCATGGTTTAGCTTTCTCCACCAGGAGCTGGGCTGACAAAGCTGCCAGGTCCCCTGTGCCAGCGGCAGGCTGCCAGGCAGTGCACGGCAATGCCTTCCCCACGCTGAATGGAAGGAAGAGGTGGTGTGTGGGGAACACCCAGTGCTGCTGGAGCAGGGGGCTGTGGCAGCGTGCACACCCTTTTTTGTGCAGCCTGGCCATGGGGAGGCTGCTCTCAGAAACTCTCACCAGTGTGAATCAGCAGCCCTTGCTTCTGCTGATCCCCCTTGTGTGGCAATATCCATGGTGTTGGATGAATCCCAGGTCTGGGACTGCTTTGGGGACTTATATGATGTGTGCCCGACCTCAGGTCCTCTGGCTGTTTGCCTGTGATCTTACAGCCCGCCTTTCCACAAGCTGCTGTGCAAAACAGAAGCTTTTCCTCCTGAGGACTCTGGGTTTGTGTCATCCAGAAATATGCATCTCACCACTCATCACTCGGGCTGCTCTTGCTGCTGGTCCTTCTAGAGAGGCTCTGCTTGTCCAGTCCCTGCTTCTGCTTGTTATTAGCCAGAGGGACTTGCTGGAAAAGGGCAGTCCTGTAAGCAGTTTCCTATGGATTTACGTGTATGCGTTTGTGTCTGCTGAGCAGCAAGTTCCATTTAAAACAATTTTTCATGAACAGGGCATTCAAAACATCCCTCTCCAGAGTGGCCTCCTGAGTTTCTAGCAAGGGGTGGACTCTTACTCCACATCTCTTGTTGAGGTCATTAATAGGCCTCTCCCCTTTCCTGTGAAATGCAGGAACTTAATTTTATGTCTTCTCTTTGAAATGGGGCAGAAATAAGTCAGAGGTTCAAGAGAAGCTCGGGAAGGAGGGGAACAAGGTGATGGTGAGCACAGATCCTGGTTTCCTTAGGAAAACAGCCCAGAAACAGGATGCAGGTATGTATAGAAAGAAGCTTGCAGTTTTATCTCCTTTATGATAAAGCAGTGCCATGGAAAGTAGCTGGGTACAGGGAAAGTGGCTTTTCGGGACGCTAAGTTTCCTGCAGTGTCCAAGCAGGGACAATGTGTTTTTTAGCTGGGTAAAAGAGCTGTTTCAAAAGGCCTTTCCTCCCCTCCAAAGCCTCACAGCCCCTCCTGTGTTTCTGAGATTGCATCTGGAAGGAAACAAAAGACGCAAACACCAGACCCAGTGTGCTAACTGAAAAAGATATTTTTTCAGTCAAGCAGATGGTGAATAGAAACCTGCCATAGAAACCAGCTTACGCAACGCTTCCCAGCCCGTGTGTGCCTGGTAAATACAAACTGCCAGATAGAACAGCGAGATAGAGCTGGGCACAAGAGCTCGTGCTGTTAAAACAGTGACCCCAGGAGCACACAGAAATTTATAATGAACTTGTGAAGGAGACATGAAAGTGCAAACACGGTGATGTAATCCAAGGGCTGTTCCAAGACCCTACAGTTATGGCTTCTGTTCATTTGTAGGGCCCTCCAAACCCTATGAATCACCACCGGTGACATGAACAAGCCCTCCGTGGGAGCACAAGTCAGCCAGAGGTAACAGGGGTGGCTGCTGGAGGCTGCACAGGCTGCGGCTCGGCTGGAGGCACGGGAAGGCAGAGCAAGGCAGCCACCACCTGGCTCTGCTCCTGGGTGCAGGGAAAAGCTGTAGAAGGAAAGGTGAGGAGGCAAACTGCGGGGAAAGAGGAAGATGGTTAGTGGTGAGACTGTAGAGAGCCTGAGGGAAATGACCACTTTGAAGATGGGGTTGCCACAGCCAGGTGCCACAGCTGTGCGGGGAACAAGCCACAAGAGCACTTTTGGAGCACGCTGGTCCCAGGTGAACATCAGATGGCACTGAAACCCAAGGCACAACACCATTGGCCTGTCCTGACTCCTTCCAGCGGGATGGCCAGGAGATACGTGAGGACGAGGGCAGCTGAAGGAGAAGAGGCAGCCAAGATATCTGTCCATCTCCTATGCTATGACATGTTTGAAATTAATTATGTGGATTGTTTGCCACAAGGACCTGAATTGTAAGACAGGATTTGATGTTGGATGGCAGACAACTTCAGCTGGGATCTTCAGTGCATTACGTTAGCCACCTTCTATTTATCCAAGCCTCACCTAAAAATTGTGGGTGTTTCAGAGGATAAGTACTGTTCAAAGCAGCCTGGTTTAGCTCACCTGGATCTGTTATCATGGGTAGGAAAATATATACAAAGTTTGAATTTTCCTGAAGTGTTAGAGGGTATTTTCTATTGCTGGAATAACAGGATCCAGTCTGGCAAAGACTGGCATTTGAGATTTACATACTGTGAACAAACCTATTGATTTTATTGCTGGTTTTCTAACTCTCACTTTTTTTTCCCCTAGATTTAAAAACTTTTATTTAAAACAGTCACTTGAGCCTCTCACATGAGTTGCATATACTGACAGCAACTCTCCCGTGTCCACATCTTTCCTTACGGAATCGCAGTTTTGATTGACTTTCATAGAGCAGAAGCTCCCAGAGGATCTCAATGAACCATATGGGTCCTATCTTTTGACATAACAATTATTGCCTGATAATAGCACAATAGCAATAGCAGCATGTTTGGGAATCAACAGTGAAATACTAATGAATGTTAATGCATTGTTTTAATTTACTACATTTGTTTTGTTGATGTACTTATTAACCTTCAGGTCTGTGGTTAATAAGGCATTCTATTTTAAGGTATTATTATCTGGGGAAAGAGGAGAAAAACAACACTGAAGTTAGACCATTTGTTCTTCATTTCATTCACATTTTGATTGGTAATTGACAGCAGATTTAACCACTGACCCATAGACTGAAGGGACATCGATATCATTTTAATAACACAGCGACAGAGGCACGGTTTGAAAAAGAGACAGCATAGCTTATTTTAGCAGGACAAAGGACATTATGGCCAGGAGTGCCACACATTGCACGAGGCAGCCCAAGGGCTCTCCTGGTCACACGAGCCCCGTGCTGTGCCGAGGGCACGCCCAGCAAAGCCAGTGGCCCCAGCGGCCCAACTGCAGGGCAAAAGCCAGCAGCGAGTGGAGCACAGGGCTGCTCTGTAATGCACAATCGCTTCCCACGGGGCAAGGCTTCTTCCTCCCTGCTTTAAATTACTCCCTCCCAATTCTTCTGCCATTTCATTGTCATTCTTTCTGGCTGCTGTGGCCGTAGCGATGTACATATGGCCTGTTTGTGTGCACTCAGCTTGGTTCCTTTAACTGGCATAGGATTTGGGAGTTCTCAAGAGAGGACAGGGGGATTTCACTGGGAAAAGAAATAGCCTTAAGGCTCATTCCTCTTATCCCCCATTCTAGAAATCTTCTCCACTCTGGATGAGATTTATGCAAGTCCACAAGTGATATATTTAAGAATACAACTTTCACTGACCGAGTATTCATACTTCTAAAATATTCTGGCCTATTTGAAAGTTTCCCTCTTAGTGACTTTTATTGCCATAGTAAGGAAAGCAGCATCCTCATCCACATTACCAAGGAAAATACCCTGAAAAACTGGAAAGATGGAGCCTGGAAGTGTAATTCTCCAAGCAGAAACTGTGTGTGTCTGTGCCTTGCTCCGCCTTAACAACCTTGCTCAGCCTCATCTGTGACCCCACACCCCCTGCCTGGGCCCTATTTAAGCACAGCAAGAGAACACTGCTCTTTTCTTAGGTGATGCTGTAGAGCACTGCTCTCAGCCCTGATGGTTTTCTGCCTTTGCACTGTCCCCAACCCTACCAAGGAGGAAAGTTGAACCTCTCCAATGCTTTGGAAAGAAATTGTAAGGTAGAGAACAGCTTCACAATTTGGTTTCCTAAGTAAATCCCCTTTCTTTATGGGTACGAAGCTTGCACTTTAGGTCCTGAATTGTATGCTTATGCTGTGTTATTTGAAACAGCTAAAGCACACTTGGCTTGCATTAGAATTTGGATGCCTAATGCACTTGAATTAATTTGGAGAACTCTCTTTGAACCTTTCACTGTAATTCCATCAAAAAAATGCATTTGGTGTTTGACTTTCATATGCAAGCAGACTGTGCAGTTCCCAGGAGTGCGTTATGGGGGTTTTTTCCCATTAAGATTTCTTTTAAAAGTTTTCATTTCAAAGAAAGGAAAAATTCCTTGCATGTAGGGTGAGGGGTCTGATTTTATATCACTGTTTATAGAAGTATATATGCATATAAAGCAGAATCTGCCATTTCCAGGAGTTCTTATAGTAGGGCAGCTGAAAGAAAGGGAAGGAAACAAATAACAAAGGTAGGAGGGCATTTCAGTTCATTTAATCTCTCAGCTGTTTTGGATACTAAATGTTCTCTTTTCTGAAATGGGAAAACTATATTCCTGTTAAAGCAGATAACTCTGAAATAAGATATTTCCCTTTACCTTGTGTCTGTATTTAGGTGTTTCTCTTTAGGGACCATGACTGCACACCCCTACTCAAGCAGCTCTTTGGGCAGAATCTGTGTCCTTGTCTTAAGCTTAGAAACTCCCCCTCAAAGGCTGTGCTTGAATAATAGCCTCAGATTTTACACAGAGACTGCAAAGTTCTGGGACAGGAACACATATTCAGTGTTCATCTGTGGGCTAAATAATGTGCCTTGGAAATACTGGAGCCCACCAGGCTGTCAGTGACTGTATGCATACTGAGATTTTTATTTCTGTTCACAAATGCCAGCAAGAGAAGGAACATGGTGAAACAGAACCACCGTATTCGTTACACTGGACTCTCCTTTTGTACTATCCCTTCTCATTCCTATTTCCTCTGCAGCAGCTGTTTATTATATACCCTGCTGGTGCAATTAATGAGAAAAACAAGTTCTACTTGTGCTGACTAATGCAGAAACCCCACAACTTTCCAGCAGCCACAGCGGGAAGGAAAGGTACCCATGTGCTTTGTCCCTTGGAACAGGGATAGCTGCAGCCTGAAAGTGTTGGCATTTGGTCTGTGCTCGGGAGTTCACCTTAATCCACACAGGTTTCCTATGAAAAGCAATTATACTGTCAAGTTACCATTCTTATTACAAATACAACCGCCCTTCAAAAAACTTCAGGCATAATATAACTCTAAACAGATAGAGCTTGGTACAGAACACAACTATAAAATATTTAATAACCTATTTTTCCCCATAAAGTAAACTAAAAGGAAATGCACAAATATTTCCTTTGAAGTTTTTTTTCCTTTGAGCCTTTTAGATGTGTATATTATACAACTACCACCTCACTCTTTTCAGAGGTATGCACACAGTATGTTGCTTTTTCTTCAAAATCTTTGATTCCTCCAAAATGGTATTGATCTATGGAAGAGAAACATCTACAATTCAGTAGAGTTTTCTTGTAATTCCTTATTCATTTCCACTTAGATTCCAGTGCCTGTCCCCTACACAGCACATGGAGCGCAGGCCGGCACAGCATTCTTTCATCACTGTTCAAAGTATCCTCCAGGTTTTTGAAGGTCTGACCTGCATCAAACAATTGCAGTGCAGTGGTATTATTGATTTGCTCTATGATATGCCAGGTTGACTCGGGAAACATATTAAGGGTCACTTCACAGTGCTTAGAAAATAGACAAACATATCAGTAGACCCTAGATAACAGGAGAACTGTAGCCCCATGTCAATTTTCCTGGCTCTTAATTTTTCCTGTTATCAGGTCGGGGATGTACATGTTCCTTAACTGTGCTCTTTTGTGAACAGAATTGTTTGTTTTCTGCTTAAAAGTTTGACAAAGAAACGTTAGTCCAAATCCTTGGGTAGCTTTGAATAAGATAGTTGATGTGTGGAATTCAGGTTCCTCACACTGCAATGGAAAGGCATCTTAGTGAAGATCAAACCTTAGGTTTTTTGTGTTTTCTTTGAAGTCTGGAAGGAAGTGAGTGGTCTTGGTGTTCGAGACAGAAGTCTGCTCTTTAGCAGCTCCTCTGTGTTTTTATGCTGCTCAGTAGTCTGACTCTTCCCACTCCTTCACCCCATGAGAAATTGCGTAGGAAAGGGTTGATCACTTGCTTGGTTCTGCTGTGTAATTTTGCACAAGCTGCTCAACTCTTACTTTGCTCACTTGGAGGAAACACCTGAGCGTAGCTCCCATTACAAGACACCTGATGTTTGTTAAAGGCCAGCAGAAGGGTTTAAAACTCCACTAGCTGAAATGGATTTATGTAGATTTAAACTTCCATGGTGACCAAGTGTTACAAAACACTAACCAATATAACCAGAGTGTTGTATTGTAGACTAGAGCCATTAAAGAGAAAAAAAGTCTAGTCAAAAAAACCCAAGTGTTTTTATCAGATTGATAAGGCTCTTGTCCATCAGAAAGGGATGTGGCAGTGTACAGCAGTATTTCGTAATTCACATCTCAAAAAGCAAAACCTGTTCTTGCAGTCCTGTGACAACTCTCCATCACTGTTATATATTAAGAACAGAAGTCATCCTTTTCCCAGCTTTCTCTGGAACAGGCAAATAAAACCGGGTGTATTTATAGTCTCTTGAAGAATACAGGCACTGATATTTAAAGTGCAGTTGGTGATTCATGGAAAACTGATAAACATTGATTTCAAAACAATGGTATGGAACTCTCTCATTGTGCTCCCTTTAGCTGCCTTTTCTTCTATCTTACCTCTTAGTCATACATCCTGAAACACGCCGAGATCTTCCCTATGGTGGGATCTCTTTGTGTCATGTATATCAGTATTCTTTTTAGATTACTTGTGCTGTTAACATTGTCCTCAATATGTCTGTGAAATAGTAATTCTGTCTCTAAAAGATGAATTTGTGGCCATCTCCTCAGACATGCCAGTAGACCAGCACAATCACAAAAATTGCTACTATCCTAAGTGACACCTGCCTTTGCAGGTTTACAGCGCTATAGGAATTTTAGGCAAGAAAATGACTTTTAAGCTTCAACTGGCCTTTTAGTACTACAGCTCAGGGATTTTTTTTGCTTTTTTACTGCCTGTGCCTTGTCTGTCTTGAATAAACATAAGCTGCCAGAATGGACAAACCAGATTCCTTTTTAAGCATTTAGTACTGTGAAAAAGATGGTTGTATTCACTTGAACTCATTTCCTGAAACATTATATAACTTTTTTGTTTAGCAAAGATAAGAGGCAAAACACAGTTGGTACTAATCTCTCCTCTAAATTAAAACAATGAGGACTTTGGCTCTGCAGTAGAAAAGGGGGAAGTTAGGAACTGCAATTCTTTAATTCAACCATAATTTCATCCTTTGAGTTGCCAAAGAGCTGTCACTAGTGTACTCTTCTGAGTAAGTGATTATAGGTGGGGAAACAGGGATCTAGAAAAGGGTCTGGGAGGACTTTTTTTTTGTTGCCTTTTCAAAAAATGAAAAGAATTGGCAAGGATGTGATGATCTGATTCATGGGAGATTAGAAACCACCTTTGTATGCAACCTGCCCTGGAATCTGGGTCCCTGGCTGACCGATGAAAGCATCTGTGAGGCAACACGTGCAGAATGAGGGAATGTGCTTTCAGGTACCTTTTTGCAGTGTGTTCTCCCCGGTGGCACAAAATATCCTCTCTGAATCTGGAAGAATTCTTTTGGACTCCAGATTTCCCGTGGGAGTGCTCTTACTGTCGAACAAGGAGCTGCAAACACCCTTCCCTATCGTCTCTTCTGTGGTTAAGACATAAAGTCTCTTCTGTGCCAAACCTGTTGGTTTCCAGCTCTCTCAGCCTCATAACACAATGTCTGTAAACAAAAGGTATGCCGTGGCCTAGGATGATTTTTATCCCCTGGATGTTACTAATGCTTCTCTTGAGTCAGTCCAAGAAATTATTTTCTCGGAACAATTTTAATCAGTTCTCTGATCAAAATAGGTTCTGTGTAGCTAGTATAATAGTATCTGGATTGAATACATTGAGATGTGATTGATATGGTAGTACCAATTAAGGATGTGGCTTTTCCCCCCCAGCTATATCAAGGCAGAGTAACTTTCTGCTAAGATATTTCCCTGAGAAGCATACTCAGAAATGCTAATTAAATTGTTAATAGAAAACTTAGCAGGATTTTTTGGCCTTGGAACTGAATCGGCCTGCATGATACCAGTTATTTGAGATAGCTGTACGTGAGTCCTAGCTTGTGCTGTATTTGCATGAGAATAGTCTGGATGCTGGCTCTTTCTCCAGTGCGAAGCTGGAATTGGTAAGGTGGGGAAGGAAGTCCTTTACTGAATATAAAACCTGTGGCTTGCTTTCCATGTGGTGTTATGATCCCAGTAAACAGGAGCTGATGGATCTTCTGTCTGCTGAAGCATGATACTGGTTCACACCACTTGACTCAGGATTTAATGAGTAACTTCACAAATGTTAATGAATGTAGAAATGTAGTCTTCTTCTGGGTCCTGCTGCGGGCTGTATTTGGCTGCTTGATGCATCCAAAAACGTACCTGCAGAGGGTTAATGCAGTTCTAGCACTGAGCTGTGCCTGTTAATTGCAACCCTTTGCGCTCCTGAGTTTGTGCCACTTCCTGAACTTGGATCGGAAATGACAAGGAGGTAATTGTTTAAGTGAAAGCTAATCACGTTATTATCGTATGTTCACTGGTCAATAACGTGTACTGCTTGTCATAAATAATAGTGTTGGAAAGGACTGTCTGGATCAATTCAATTCACCCTCAACATCAAACAACCTACTTTTCATTTTTGCTATGTGTGCACACAAAGCAGCAAGCTCATTCCTTCAGCTCTGTTATCTCCCTCTGTGTCAGTGTTAAGAGGGAGGAAGACAGTGGGGCAGCAAGACCTGCTCAAATACATGCATGTTTGTTTGGAAGGAGAAGCAAGACTCCTGCTGCCCTTCAGTGTGAATTGCGAAAGCAGTTATTTTTATCACAAAGAGCTTGCATAAAAATAATCTGTAAGCATCCCTATTGTTCATGAACAATGGAATACAGCAAGTAATGGAGAGAAAGTTATGAACAAATGGGTGTAGGTCTTATTTCTGCTCGGATTTTGGTTTTTTCAAAGATATGAAACTTGAATTTTGCAGCAGAAGAATTTTTTTTGTAAGAACTTACCTTCCCACAGCAAATTAAGAATCTGTGCCAGAGCCTATCAGTGATAATTGCTGTGTTTTAATGAAACCCAGAGCTTATGGGCTCTGGCCACGAAAGAGGATTTTTGATGTTTCGGTGCAAAAGATATGAGAACCTTTTGGGTGCCAGTTACACATCAGTAGCATGCAATGATATCAAGTGTTGCTCATTGGCACGGGGGAACTCTCTTGACACAGGTGCTTTTTTGACTTGGAAGAGATGCTTGTTAAAATGACAATCCCGTGAAATATGAAGTAGACAGCATCTTCAGACAATGCTAGCCACAGCCTGCAAAATCACTTTGGGTATTTAGAAGTATAAACTAAGGCACTTTCTATACCACTTGTATTTTTTCCTGCAGGAGAAGTGAGACCTGGGAAAACTGTGTCTGTCTTTATTATTGTACCTCTTTTACTTATCTATGAGTTGTCTTCCCTCTGTGCTCAAGGGATCCCAACAGCCAGGCTGAGGGGTCATAGATATTCTGGGATAAGGTAACCTCTTGCAAAAGCAACTCCCCTCTTATTACTTTTCCTTCTCCATTTATTTTCTTGCTTTCCTGAGTCCATTTTACTCAGAGTTCGAATTAAAATGCAGGAGACAGGGAGTTTATCTTTGGACTTAGATGTTTATTATATCTTATCTATAATACAGCTGCCCAGAGTGTGCCTTCTAAGTTAACAAGGTGAAAATGGCCGTGAGTTCTAATTTCCAAGGACTTTTAAGGTCCAAATCACCTAATTATGGATTGCCATATTATATACATTGTTTTTACTTATAATCCAATAGCTAACTATTCATGATCCGCACTGCCGAATTTTTGACCCAATACCAGAAAACCCAGATTTGTGAAGAAGAAGGAAGAAAGAAGAAGTAAAAACCCACACCCAAAATCCTCCATATTGTTACACATATATATATTACTATATCCCATAAACCTAAATTTCTACATTTCTACATATTCCATCCAATGACATAACTTTAATTACACAGCAACAATCTCAGTGTTATCACACAATTTGGGAAGCTTTTCCCAAGGTCTCAGGTCAAGTGGAGTGTGCTTTTGAGGATCATTGCTTGTCAGAGCTGAAAGAAAGAAATTCTCAGAACTCAGGGTTCCAATACCCTCTCTGCCTGCAGTGTAGGGAACTCTCCTTGTCTTTTCCAAGCGATTTAAGTATTCCCACCTAAGCACTTCACGTTAGATATATCTCAGGTAAAATGTGCAGTATTTTGAGGGGTAGGGATGAGGCAGGTTTCCTCAGGGGTAACTGAGAAGACCTTCAGTTTTGGGGTATGCTCTATAGTTACGTGCAAATACTTAATAGGAGTTTTGGTCTCAAAAGCCTAAAACGTCTGAGTTGGCCCTGGGGCTCTGAGGACCAAAATCTTTCATTGGGCAGAAGTGTGAGAATCTCAAGCTCACAAGAAGTCACCTTGACTTTTGTTGATGTTGCTTACTAGCTCATTCTTGCATTCATTATCATTAGGGAAATTCCCTATTGTGACAGCCTCCAGTTTTGGCATTTTTCCCTTCCACTGTAATTTTTTATTCACTATTTTTGGTTCTTTTTCCTATTCTTGAATAGTCTTCCAATTATTTTTTCCATTTGTTTCCCCACTTTCTGTATCAAAAGTTAACATCATAATCCTTGTATTTAGACTTTAAGAGCCCAATTAATTTAAGAACATGTCATTGTTTTCAGATGAAATCTGGATTTATGTGATGACATGTTGGACCATATATGAGGCCATGGTGGGTCATTTTCATAAATAGAAGCACCAGTATCCTGCTGAGTTTGCTTTTTGTCCTGTTTGTGTAATGAAAGGTTAGGCTCCAAACAAGCTTTTTGGAGTTAGTTGAAACTGCTGAAGTAGAACAGATACCCAGTATCAGTGCCCTACATTTACAGGTGCCTGTGTGAAATCAGATACGCCGGGTCTCGAGAAGACTTTTGCAACCCCCATAGAGCATTAGGAAAGGAGGATTGGATGTAGCAGGCCAAACTGAAAAGAGCTTGTTTGTTGTGGGAAGTGATGTATTTCTTCTGGTCGCTCCTCTGTTGCTTTTATGTCCTATTTCCATCTACAAATGGCTGTGAGGACCTCAAAAGATTGCCCTATGTGCTGTTTGCTGCCCTGCATCGGTTTCATATGGGGAATTACTTCAAGTATTTTAGAGGTATAAATTGGAAAAGCATTGCAGAAGAACAGGATTTCTGCTTGCAATCATATTTGAGAGTGATTGCAGCCCTGGACCTGTAATAGCAGATCCTGCTCGGTTTATCCTCGAGGGGTTCAGATAGACCAGTTTGAGATACCTGTTGATGTCAGGAGAGGGTACAGGGGTGGTGCAACGTTCACAGTGCTCACACAGTACTGGCAGTGAGGAAAGCAGGTGCATTTTGAAGGCATGTAGGAGAGGTTCATGCTAAAAAAAAAAAATGTCCTCCTAGATAAGAAACAAGTTAGCAAGATAAAAACTTGTCTGCCTGGGAAAGCCAGTTGTACAACGTGTGTGTTTTAGTGTTGCTTATATAATGCCCACCAGGAGCTAATTTTGATTAATGCAAACATAAGTGGCCTGTCTTTGGCTTGGAAGTTAATTCAGCTAAAATAGCAACTTGAGTTCTAAGTGAATTTGTCAGCAGAGGCACTGAAGTGGTTTAATGGAGCTGTTTCTAGTCAGGTAAAGGTGTGAACTGCTGTTACTTCTACCCTCCATGAGAAGAATAGTGCATGTAGACTTTATTAAACACAGAGATAAGTAAAAGCATGGGAAGCTTTTAACCTGCTATCAGTAGGTCTGACCCTTATCCCTCATGTACCCTTGAATTCACCTGATGTGAAAACCAAGGACTTTCTCTGCAATCTTATAGAAGAGCTGGAATTTTAACACCCATTTTTTTTCTCCCCATGGTGAAATATGTCCTTTAGTTGATGCCTTAGGTTCTAGCTTATATATTTTTAAATCCTGTACTGCCTAGTGTGTAACTCTGAAGTTTCTTGTAGCCTGTTAGTTGCTGCTCTCTTATGCCAGATAGACATAACAAAGCCTCTCTGAGCTTGTTCAAGGACACGTAGGCTGTCCTAGGCCCAAAAGGTGTAAACTAGGGCCTCTAGAGAGGTGGAGAAATTGAAGAAGTTACATCATTAGCTAAAGTTTTAATTGGCAAATTTATGCTGATATGCAAATGAAACAACCCTATAAAAGTGTGAAGAACTCGTGACTCAGGGGGGGGGGTGGGGTCCATCTTGGATGTAGCCTTTGGCTCCCCAGGGTGTACCTTTGAAGGCCTTTCAAATAAATATCCACCTTTATTCCCTTACTCCTCTCTAGCTCTGTTTCTAGGTAGTCCAATAAGGCATCATAGTCAATGAAAATAAAGCTTAAAAGTATTGCAAATGTACTTTTATCTGAATGTCCCAACTAAGAAACATGTACCTGAATTTTTAGGATCTGAAGCATGATAAATTGTTGGAGTTGTTTATGTGCAGAGCTGAGCAAACTGTTTTGTTTTGTATTTTTTGCTTAGACTGGTGGATCAGACTTGCAGAAGAGGAAAGGATGTTTCTGGCTAGCTGAAACATTTCACTTTGGCTTTTAAAGTGTGTAGCCATTTTAAAAAAGTAGCCAAATTTTCGAATAAACACATGTAGAATTTAAAAAGTAGCTAAAAGTGCTTTGTAGTGCTGGTTTTTGGTAGATTATTTTTAAGGAAACTGTTTCACAGAGATGTGTAGGGAGAAGAGTACTGCCACTGTTTTTCACGCTCAAATTAAAAATTAAGGTTAAAATCTGTCCTAAATTTTAGCACATAAGGACTACCCTTTCTGAACACTCATTGAAGCAAACTTAAACTGCTGTGACAGCTGATATTTTAACTGTTTTCATGTGCTTTGGCATTTTTCAGGTTTCTTTGCCTTATCATGCAAAACCCCTATTAAAGAATATTAAAGCTAATTTCCTGGAAATAATTTCTTTAACAATAGCTATACTCTGAAAGGAAGTGTAGCAACTAATTGTACTTTTTACAGATAATTTTTTTTCTGTTTTTTTAATGCTGTCATACTTATGCTTTAAGACTTTCCAGTGAATTTAGGGTTTAATCTAGAAATGGCCTGAATTGCCATACTGTGGGAAGAAGGGGTAGCAAACAAGTGCTGGAGTGAGAAAATAATTAAAATGCTAATGAACCTGGCCCAAGCAAAGGTGTTTACCAAACAGACATGACGGGAAGGAATGTAGTTTGGAATTACAATGAGAGATCAAAAGATGTCTGAAATAAGATTGCAAAAGGAAATTAAAATATATATGTTAAAGTGCAATTAATTTAATTAAAGGCTTTGTAAAACAGATACAGAAGTAGGCACAGAAGTGGATGAATGTTTGAGATGAGCAGCTGATCTAATGTTCAAACATGTTAATAAAAATATGGCAGCTTTTCTCCGCCAAGAATGAGAGGATTTTTTCTATATAACTACAAAGTGCTGATCTGTGGAGCCAGAGAAAGGCTAGGCAGAGACACACAGGGATTCTTGAGAGCTGTCTTTGCCAGAATTTTCCTCATTACTGGCGTGTCTCAACTGAGTTGGGGCAAACTCTTGTTTATGAAAAGACACTTCTCCTGTCTGCGTCTCCTGGTGCAAAGCCCCTTAATATGGGCTGCTAAAGAGTGGCCTGACTCTGCTGGAAGGAATGCACCAGGGAACACAGAGGAGGAAGCAGTTTGGCTTACTAATGTCAGGACTGGAATTGGTACTATTTGGCTTCAGCTCACCTGACTATGAGAAGCAGACAGAGATCCAGCAGCTGACAACACCTTTCTTGGTCATCTCTGAAAGGTGACCAGTTGCTCTAGAGGTGGTTGTGTCTGAAGTCATGAATAGTGGCACCTTCTGTGCATGACAGAGGAGCTGTGAGCGCATCCTCCTTGAATCATCAGGGTTTAAGCTAGTATTTTTTGGCTCACTTTAGTGCAGCTGTGCCCCAGGACAGGGAGGGTTCTACTTCTGCAGTGCAAGGACAAGAAAATATTTGGCTGTACTCTTGCTGTTTGCATCTCAGCAGCTATTTTCAGACCAAAAATGATGTGTGTAAATTGTTTCACCCTTAAAGCAAGAAGAAGTAGTTTTGCCAAAATCAACAGCGGGTTTCAAAGTCTTCCAGGTTCCCTGGAACACAAAGGCTGACTCAGAGCCGTGACTCACCATCAGGAAGCAGCGAGGGGGGGGCCCTCCTTATCTGCTTTCATATCTGGGGTGTGAGAACCAGCAGCAGGGCGGGGTGGGGAGGGGTGCATGTCGGTGGGAGAATAGAGGAAAGGTTAAATATTATGACAGCTTCCACTTCTTTGGAAAGCAATTTGGAAACAGTCATCCTTTCTTATGTCCTTAGTGGCAACTGGAATTGTTTTAATAGGCAAAGCATGGGAGCACTGTAGATCCATTGACAGTTGTACAGTAAATCAGTCTCTGGGTGAATTATTTATGTGCAAAGAGAGAGATTAATTTTTAAAGATTTAGAAGTGATGAGAGTAACTCCAGGCACACAGGGAATTGTCGTTGCTACGTTGGTGATGACTCTGGGCTCTGTCATTCTCTTCTGCCTGGCGCTATTTGCTGTCACTGCATCTTCCTGCCAGCACAGAGTTGACTTGTGGGTGAGATATTGCAGGGCTTTTGCACCTGACTTCCAAAAGGCAAC
The DNA here is from genome assembly GCA_013397775.1 of Eulacestoma nigropectus. Taxonomy (NCBI): domain Eukaryota; kingdom Metazoa; phylum Chordata; class Aves; order Passeriformes; genus Eulacestoma; species Eulacestoma nigropectus. The sequence goes on from VZTE01000618.1 coordinate 47,820, forward strand.
TTTTGTGCCTGCATAGCAAAATGAGAACTTTCACTAGGGCTTTTTAAAAGTGAAAAGGTGCTCCTAGTCCTGGGATATTACCATTGAATAGTGAGGCGCAGCATCTCTTTTGGCAAAGGTGCAGAAGGATGCAGAGACCTTCCTGCCTTTAGGCCTGTCTGCACTATGTGCTTCTTTCAATGCTCCCTGGCTTTGAGAATAAATAGTTACTTCAAGCTTCAGAAGATGCTTAATGGTTTTTCCTTTCACTTTTAATTCTAGGCAACATTATTCAATTATTTCATCGCTATCAGTGTTATTGGCTTTCTGACAAACTGTCCAGTGGCTGGTCAGCCTCCGCCCGCAGCAGATGTTCCTGCATTGTTCTTTAGTGGGCTGGGCATCTCTTCCCTCCTAGCTCTACAAATGAGAAGGTTTTCTGACCCCATTGCTTATATCTCAGGAGGAATGACCCTCACTCTCTTGGCATGCCCTGGATTAGCTATGAGAGCTCAAGGTTTTCTTTATGGCCTGGCTTGCATCTTGCTTGCCAGGAGCTTCCCATGTGCCCATCTCTTCCCAGATGACCCCTTTGCTAATCGGGCTGTGCCTCAGACCCATTGCTAGGCTGTGCAGGCTGGGCTTTCCCTTTCCTTCCTTCCTTCTCTGTCTCATGCAGAAGTATGTGTCTGGGATAAGTGAGGATGGTGATTTAAAAAAAAAAACACCAAAGCAACCTTTCTTCCTTCAGCTGGGCCCCAAGGAGACAGATGTTCCTGTGCAATGTCTGCTGTGGAGCAACCCAAAGAAGTAACCGTAGCTTGAGCTGGTTTGGGTGTACCTGCACAAAATTAATTTGCCTGAGTAACAACTGAGCCCTGGCCCGATGTGTTTGGCCCAGGCTGCAGCTGGGGGTCAGCTCTCCGGAAACAGCCCCTGGTGTGCTCCCCAGCCAGGCTGTGATGGAGACGGACCCTTGGGCACCCTTTGGGGCAGCTGCTCCCTTGGCTGCCCCTGCCAAGAGGTCTTGCTGACCCTGCTGATGAAAATGGAAGGGAAAACCAGGAGAGGAATACCTGCTTTTTATACAGAACTTGGTTCAGCACTGTGTGATTTTTTTGTTCTAAATGCTGGGACAAGCAGCCAAGGATTTGCGGCTATTGTGTTAGTAGTGGTCACGTTTGAGAGTGGTGCAAACAGCTGCACAGGTAAAAGGGACCTTCCTCACAGCAAAGTAAATTCTAGAAGATATCATCTGTGCTTTTCCTCAAACATCAGTTTTGGATTGACAACACTAGAGTTACCTGCACGTCTCCATTTAGTGTGCCTAAGTGTATGTGCGAATTCTGAATTTACGTGTGTGTGTTTTAGATTCCATCTCTATAGCAGAATTCAGTGAACAAAAGTATGTGCTTTCTAGCATAGAGTTAATTTTGTGAGCTGCAGTGCCCTCCAAGCAAGGCACTCTGTCATGCTCTGTCCTAAGTATCAGCAATCCCAGCTATTGGACTCCATTACGCCTGCAGCAAAAAGTAGTATACAGTCCTGTGCCATTTTCCCTTTTTTTTACCAAAAAGATGTAATATTAATAGGAGTCCTGTTGGGAGCAAGAAGATATATGCATTTTAAGAAAAATTAGTAACTTTCTACCTTCTTTTTCAGGTCTTCCAGATGCTTCCCTCTTCAAGTCCTATTTCTTCCTTTTCTTGATCCTTTGTTGAACATTATAATCCTGTGTTTATATCTGTCTGTTGCCATAGAAATAACTGTTGCTAACTAAGCTTGAAACGTTCTTGAGGGATAAAGGACAAGGTTGTTCCTTGTAATTTTTGCATCTGTGTGAAAATAAAAAGTCTCCAGATGGATCTCTCTTCAAAGGTCATGAATTCGAACTTCTCTACTAAAACATGAAAGAAGTAAGGTCCCTTCAGTGGCATTACACTCACCTTTCTTCAAACAGCAGGTCTAACAGCGTACCTCTGCATCCTGCCTCCCCAACGTGCTCCAGCTCTGCCTCAACAGGGGTGAAGGACGGGCCAAGCTTTCTGCTCATCAAAGCTTTGCTATTGATACCACAAACCACCTAAAAGCATCAATACTCCTTTCAGAAAGAGCTTATATGGTCAGTGCAATGTCAATCACTCTTACTGCTGACCCAGGATCTGAATAGGGGACCTGCCAGGGGATGTGAGGGGTGACCATCCTGTCCCTGAGGCCCTCATGCTTGTTTACCTCTGAAAGTCCTTGTTTGTGTGCTGCTGTGCCACTTTACCTTGGACACACCTTTTAAAATCTAAAGCTAATGTATTTCATTTGCCTTAATGCTCTATTTGAGATGTGTTATTGCAAACAACCTCATCACTTAGATAAAGACGAGCTATAGGGGGGAAGCCACAGTGGCACTTGTATTTAAATCCAGGTCACATCTCACTTGGTTTTTTGCCTGCAAGAAGTAGTGAAATGGTTTGGTTTTTTATTGTTCAGTTTTCTGGTTTTTTTTTTTTTTTTGGATTTAGCTTATTAGAAATGCTAGTTTTATGCAGGAGGGGGTTGTTTAACCCTCTTTTCCATTGTAGGGAGAAACAAAGCAAAGAGTCATACAAAACAATGCAAATTTAAAAGGAAGTGTGGGGCCCCTTGGAAGGCTGCTTTACATCCAGTGCAGTGCGTAGAAACCATGGTCACCCTTGGGTAGAACAATCTCTAATTCAGCAGCTACTTAATGAAATAGGGCAGTTGTAGCTGTGCTTCAGCTGAGTAGCACTAGATTCTTTGGTCTGCTAATTTTGGATACTCCTTGTCACTGAAAAATAAAGCAAGCCCCATCCTGGTGGGCATGTGCAGCTGTGGGTAACCCCTTATATCACTGGTCCTTAAAGCACCATAAACGGAATCTTTCTTCTTCCCTGCTCTTTCCCGAGTTTTACTTTCTATCTTCTCCCTCATCTGACAAATGAAGCCCTACCAATATTTAACAGTCCACCTTTTCACCTTCTAATCTGTGCTACCTCAATTATTCCTTAGCATTTTTTCCTGAAAACACTCCAGGATCTGTGATGGGAGTTCAAAATTTCAGTAGTTCTGCACATCTCAAAACTTACTACAAAAACATTCTTAGGTGTAATGAGCTCTATAGCCATTTAAGGGGTAAGTAAATATGCTGCAAATGGGTCAGCTGAGAAATAGACATTTTTTTAAAGGTCATAAATAATTCAAAGATAAAACAAGAAATGAAAAAGATCCCATGGTAAGCTAACTTCTCCTTATACTAACACCAGGTTTAACTCTCATTTTAAAATTGTCTGCACTGTAGCAGCATGACGTTCATGTAGAAAAAATAAGGGAAACAAGAAATATGATCCTTTGAAAACTTATTTAAAAAGCAGTGAGGCACCCTGGATGGTCATGACAATCTGTCTGAATGTTCTTCTTCAGTTTTTCTTTCTTGCACTGTGTAACTTGACCATTCTTTAAAACAGCGAAAATATTTGAGTCAAAGTCCCCACAGCCCGGTGACCAGGCTCCTGTGATGGGTGCTACAACTTTGGGTCCGGGATGAAAAAGCTGCTGGAGGTACAGTAAGCCACAGGCAGGGCACTGCCCCAAAAAGTTAGGCACTTTGTTGTTCCAGACACACTCATGCCCTTTGGTTTTATTTGTGGGGGCTTTTTTCTCTGTGTCTTGGTATTTCTACTTGTGAAAACTCTTCTCTGCATGTGGCATCAAATATTTACATAATGACAACCTTGACAGAGGCTGAGCATTTTCAAAATTTTCACCACATCCAGAAGCATCTGTTTCACTCTTAGTCTTTGCTTTGTGTTTGTGTCAGAGTTAGGAAGAGGAACCAAAAAGGAGATAAGGAAGGGATGGGAAGAGGGTGGAAGCAACAGCAGGAGTGGGAGAAATGTGCAATGCTTCTGGTTTGATTGCTTCAGGTTGTACCCAGAGAGGCCTGTCCTTTTGCAGAGCAGGACATGGTTTTGCCGTTGAATTGGTATCCATAACCATACTGACCTTGAAATATCCAGATGTCTCCATACTTCATGTGCTGGTCTTGGAAAAACAAACTGAGAGTGTTGGGAAACAATTGTTTTAGCACATGCTAGGCAGTAACAGTTGCTTTCCATAATTTTAAGTAATTGCAGAGCTCTTTGAGGTGTGCATGTGTCAGGTTTGGGTTTTTTTAGAGTACTGACCTCTTCAGAAGTAGCAGGATGTTGGGATCCACACTGATTCCTAATTTGACTATCGGCCATGGATTTTTTTTTTTTTCAGGAAGTTTCTCGTCAGCTATGTCATAAAGACAAATCTGCTCTCACTTGATAAAAAATTAGTTTGAACAGCAGCAAGTGTAAATGATGAGAAGCAGAGCTGGCTGGTCTCCAGCTCCCTTTCCTGTTTTCCTCATTAATACTGATTTTTGGGTAATGTCTGACTCCAAAGCAACTCTAAAACAGCACAGTAGTGACCAAGTCCAGCAAAGCCAGGTTTTAATCTTGTCTTGTGCCTAGAGAGGGACAGATCTGTCCTTTCAAAACCTGAGGTAAGTGCAGAATGAGACTATGAGTCTGCCTGCCTGTTCCTAATGATCTCCTGTAAGGAAAACAGATGTTGAATACAGATTTTCTTGGAAGCGCAGTATAGCAGTAATTTAACAGGCTGGAATTTGGTTATAGCACGCTGACCTTTAGCAATCCTCTCATAATTTATAGTAGTTTTCTGGTTAAAAATTTGCTTGGATAAAACCTTCCTCCTTTATGTCCAATTTTAAACTGAAAACCCTTAAATGAATGCAAAAATAAGGTTTTCTGGGGTTTTTTCCTTTATAGATTCAGTTTCCTAGGCATCTGCAAGAAAATCAAAAGCTAATATTTTCTAGGATAATTAAAGCCAGTATTTAAATCAGTAAGGGAAGAAGTCCTAAAAAAAATGCAGTTGGAAGCAAAAATTGAGAAAAATATATATGTTGCAAACCATAAATTGAAATAGTTACCTCAGCTTGGAAAGCTCTGGGAGGATGACGTCTGACTCAAGGAGAGGCAGGAAGAATGCTGCTCTCTGCTTCCTGGCCTGACTTAGCACTGACTTCTTGTGGAGCTCAGTCCTGCCCTGCAGTCCCTCCTCTGACACGGAGGTTGGTGCCTGGTTCTCTGAGAGCTGCCTTTTCTCAGCACTCAGGGTCACCTGCCTCTGCCAGGGGCTTCTGTCCTTCTGTCACGTAAGTGGGAAGTTGGAGGCGTACAGACAGGAGCTGCCTTTCAGCAAGCAGTGGCGGGTGGCTTTTCCCTGTGGCTTCGGATGTTGCTGAGGGGCTGCTTGAACTCAACCTATTACACTTGGAGCAGGGATTGAATCATTAGCAGTGTGTTGCCCCCTAGACTGTGGTTCTGTCCCTAAATAGAAAATTCTGGAAGAGAAGAAATTCTAGTAAACGCTTTAACTATTCCTCACTTTGGTTATGGTTAAATATTTAATATAGGGTAAATATTTTAAAATGCCTTCCTTGTGGATCACTATTACTGTGAAATGCCTTAATCATCTGGATTTTCACGCCGAATCCATGCAGGAAAAAGTTGTGTCCTGGTTGCCCAGATTTCAATTTTAAATTCCCCTGGGAACTTTAATTAATATTGTTCCAAGTAGGGAGGTGAACACTGAAAATGCAGTTCTTAATCATCGAAAACCTTTGTTTAATTTCAGTGGATAAGATGTACCATGCTGGTTTTTAAAATGCTGCTTTCAACAGGCTACAAAGGAGCCTTTGGCCCCTGTGACAGCTGGACTCTTGTTACCAGGGGCACAACTTGTGCTTCTGCACATGGGCACGGCTACCAACCTAACAGTGCCAGCTGAGAGTATGGTAAGGTCAGTAATTCATTATTTTGTAAATTGTTTTGTTATTGGGGCTATAAAAGGTGCTTCATCCTTCAAGCCTGGGTCAGTTTGTCACAAAAGTACCCTGAGGTGACAGGAGGCTGAAAAAGGTGATTTTTAACTTCCTGTACTTTCAGCAATAACTTCCAACCCCAATTTACAAAGCACAGAAGAAAAGAATCTGAGGAATGTGCTCAGTGGCTATTGAGCAAAGCCCAGCTCCTTTCAATGAAAGTAACCAAGTAACGCTGAAACCCTGAGCTCTGCCCTTCCCTGCCAGTGCAGGCGGGTGGGGAAGGGCTGCTCGAAGGGGTGCTCTTCCCTCCTGGTGAACCCCCTCATCAGCACAGGGCTTAAGCAGTACTGTAGGAACACATGGATCCATTCTCCTTAGAAGGGGAGGCAATCTCTCTCCTCATGTTTGAAGCACTATTGTTCTGCATTCATTTTGTCTTGCTACTGAAATTTTTGGGCATGCAAGAGTAAAAACTCATATTGTACAGAAGTGCTGTGTTAGCTGAGAGCTGTTGTAAAAGGAGCTGCTGCATGTGCTGTTTCTGGGAGAGGAGCCTGGAATAGCAGGGCCACTGCTGTGCTGGCACAACGAGCTTGCACTGCCATGTGTGATGTGACCTTGAGGTCTTCGGCATACAGAGCGAGATGAACAATTAGTTCTCTCTAACTGTGATTGAGTTAGGAATAGGGGTAATGGCTTCACACTGAAAGAGAGTATAATTAGACTAGATATGAGGGGGACATTTTGACAATGAGGGTGGTGAAACAATGGAACAGGCTTACCAGAGAGGTGGGAGATGCCCCCAGCCCCGGAAACATCCAAGATCAGGTTGGGCGGGGCTCTGAGCAACCTGTTCTAGTTGAAGTTGCCCCTGCTCATTGCAGGAGGGTTGGACTAGATGACCTTTAAGGTCCCTTCCAACCCAAACCATTCTAGGAAACACTAGGCTTTGCCTGCAATGGAGAATGGCCTGTAATAACATGGAAGTTTATATTTATTTAAGCACTTTTAAGTGCTTCATTTTTATATCTTAAGAAATTGAAAAAAACAGAAGAACATGTGACAAGCAAACACTTCAGTACCTGAAGTAAGATTGACATGGTGCTAGAAACACTTAGCAGGGATGGGAATACTGCACAGCATGGGCTGGGGAGGTGTTCAGTTTGCACGGGCAACATGGGCAACCTTGCATGGACTTTGCCATGTGCAGTGTGGTAAGCTACAAAAAGGGGGGGGAATTCATCCTGTGTAAGTAGGTGGGATCTCTAGTATAAACTGGAGCTGAAGGTGGTTCATTAAAAATATTTCAGTGGAACTGGGAGCATGTTAGGCTGCTGTGAGAAATTTATATAGGATAAGAGCATGCAAGATCACTAAGTCATTTGCCTAAGCTAGAGAATGTTACAAACAGCCATACAAACGGTACCTGTAGCTATCTTTTTACAGAGCTGTTGCTGCTTTCATCATGGTCTGAGCTTAGCAAGATTTTTCACTGTTCAGAAAGGAAATCTGCGTTCACCAAAAAAATTAGCCAGGGTTAAAAAGTTTATTGTAATCAGGCATTGGACTGAATTGTTCCTATTGGACTACCTCTGAAACTGTTGTCTAAGCTATAACATTAAGCAGAAGAATCTAAAGAAAATGGGTTAAATTTGTTAAACTACTTTGGCATGTTCCCTCCCTTCTGCAGAGATTCTAGTCCCTTGAATTAATGAATTATTTGCAATGCATATATATTGGTTTGCACCCAAGATACGCTCTGAAGTATGTTAACCAGACTTCTGTGTGGGCAGGGAGCAAGTTTTTCTGCTCTGCTTCCAAGTGTGGACAGGAAGATAACGTGCATCAGAAACCAGGACCCACATGAAATGCATTTGCGAGCCAGTTTGCATCACCTATCCCATGGATCATGGTGGGCCACTCCCATAAATAACAAAGGCAGTGTGAAATTATCCCGTCTGGAGGTGTCAGTGTGAAAGCATTAGGTGGCGCACAGTGGTTGTGCCAGAATGCATCAGAAATTCAAATTACCTTTCATAACACACTGAGTGGGAGTGTTAGCTTTTCACTGCATCTGTAGCACTGACATGGCAGTGACTGAGACGTTGCCTTCACCAGAGGCCACGTTATTACCCTAAATAAACTTAAATGGAAACTCCAGTGGCACAAAAACAAAGTGAAGTTCATCTGGATCTCTCCCACTAATGCCCTTTGCAGCTGTGTCTAAAGAGTGAATCACATAGGAGGAAAACCACGAGGTAAGTTGAGAGCAGGAACTCCTCCAAAGGGAGCTGCCTGTCGGGCACGGTACTGGAGCCCACGTGCCGGGGCCCATCTGTGGTAGCTGGTCCTTAGCTCTGGTGAGTGAGCAGAACTCTGTGGCTCTCAGGGAAGCAAAGGTCTGAAAATACCATCAGATCTGTGGTATCCATTTCAAAAGTGGCAGAGGCATAGATAGAGCCTGGGCATTTGACTTCCTGTGAGATTTGTTAGGACACTCCACAAGTGGCTGCAGAAAATTGGGTCCTGTGTTGCTGAGCTTCTGGACAGACAGAGATCCTGCCAGGTGAACCCTACTGGTACTATGAGAAGAACAGCCTTTGAAAGGGAAGGATGGCAGAAGCTAAAAATTAAAAAAGATGGTGCAGCACAGTCAAGCATTGGCCAAATTCTCTTACTGAGACATGAACAGAACTCTAAGGATAGAAATACCTAAGTGGTCAGAGGAAGAGAATGTATTTAAAAAGCACCTGTATTAACAGATTTTTAAAAAAACTAAGGAGTAGGGGGAATGCTTTTGATTAGTCCTTTTCCCTGTCTTTGCTCTAGTGTTGGCTCCTATTTCTTGCTGCTTTGGTGTTTTGAGCATCAGACTTGTCCTATTCTTGACGCTTACAAGCAAATGGGAAATTAGCAGTCCCAGTCCTGACCTTATTTCCTGTGCTACAATGCAGAGACAACCCAAAGGACCTTTAAGGTCAGTAAAACAGACATTCTTTATCCCTCTGTTTAGAGGGTTTTTTACTTACTTGCTCAGCCTCAATGTTGGCAGCTGGCACTGTATGTATTTTATCTTGATCTCTGGCTTTACCCTCCATGAAGGGTCAGCTCTGTATTTCCTGTCCTTATCCTGTGCACTAAGCTCTGTAGTTAAAGGCAACCTACCTGCTGCTAAATGGGGAAAAAAATACAAAAAAGCTTGTCTAGAGCAGAGCATTGGTGTTTCTGAAAGAGTGCTCAGGTATAAAGGCAGGAGAAGCTGCTGAATGGCCTCCTTTCTCCCTGCCTGTCCCATCTGGCTCTCCCCTGAGCTGAACGAGTCCCTGCATTGTTCACTTGTACCAGCGATCTGATGCTGGCAAAGCCTGGCTCAGGACCTTGTGTTTCTCTGGCCCCATGTCTGGCTAGCACAGCATGTATCTGGGACCACATGCAGATGTGATGTGGGGGATGTAGACCCTGTCCTGATGGAGTAAGTTCCCTCAGGACAGCAAGAAAGGGAAAAATTGTCTTTTTTGCTACGGCCAAAAAGTTTCAAGGAGCTGGAGTGAGATGAATATTGACAGTCATAGAATTTTTAAATAAAAAGTTCTCCTCAGCTAAGTTTCTGCTGGAAAGAAAAATGTGTCAGGAAAAGACCTTCAATTTTCTTTTTACAACATCCATCCCAGAACAGCATAAAACTGACATGTTTAATCCCAATAAAATCAACTAATGGGTGAGCTAAGATGCTGATATTGTCATATGCAATAAATCTGAAAAAGCTGATGGAAAAGTGACACTTGGTTTAATGGAATAAACTCTGTTTTCCTAACTGGTACTATTTTGTGCTCTTTTTAAGCAGAAGACAAGGAGTTCTCCAGCATTTGTCTTCATTGGATGCATATTTATGGATCAGGTCACTTGAATTCAAACTTTACAGTTGGTTGTACTTAAGTGAAACTCCATAAAACTAGATAAGGGAGCTACCCCAACTTTTTTTATAGAAACTTTTAACTGTTGCAGATGAACATTATACTGTTTTATTCAAAAAATTATATACTTTTACCAAGTGTTCTGCTACCTAATTGATTTCCTACAAGGCTGTCTAAAAGCCCTCTGAAGCAATTTGTGTAAAACGCGGCCAGATTTGAAGTGTTGCACTGACTTATTTGAATTATTTGTAGTTTGGATAATTATTTGAAATCTCATCTATCTGGAATGAATAAGTAGCATTACTAATTTGATAAAGGTTGTATGGTCTCTCTTGAAATGGTAATTCTTCACTGTTACTTTTAAAGTATCTCTGGTAACAGCCAAACAAACATACAATTTATGATATCACTTAAAACTATGTTAATCTACTGGCCAGCTCCAGATTTTAGTTAAAAATGTCTGGTAGCACTGGAAAAACATACCTATTTGGCAAGCTGTCAACTTTCTTCTGGGTCAACGCTCATAAAAATATCTTTTATTTACCAAGATTAAACAATAGCAGTTTGTTTTCCATTTACTATCATAAAACAATCATGGCATGAAATCTGGTACATTCTACTAAGAAATACAGGTCCAATTAGTTCATTTATTTCTGTCTACTCTTTGTCCAGGTCTGCATTTAGAACTTTTGATGGTTCCAGATTTATTTTTATGGATTCAATTTTAGCTCTGAAGGTTGGAACAATCTAGTGTACAATCTATCATTCCAGTAATATTTTTTCAAAGATGAAGCAAGACCAAGCCATCTGTTGTATTATATATTTGTTTCCCTTTAAAGAAATAGCAATTATATATTTACCTGAATTTGATTGATTGAACATTTCTAGGTTGTTACATTTCTGGATTGAACAAATAGTTCTGCACTGTGGATCCTCAGCAGAACATTGTTTTCTTGTAACAACCGGTGTTTTAAGCAAGTAGAGCCTCAGTGTGATGTTAACCAGAATATTATCTGTTTGGGTTACAGGATTTTCTTACATAATACTCTTTGCTGTTACTTCCAGAATTCGGCAGCTGTTAAACAAATATTGTTCCAGAATGTCTGCAGATTTCAGTGTTTAATTTCCCCATGGCTATTGTTTGTCATTCAACAAAACATAAGTATGAAAGGTTGATCAAAAGGAAATGAAAGTGGCTTCATTAAACAGTGTCTCAGAAAAAGCTGAGACACTTTGATGATGCCTTTGTAATCAAAGTTTTCTCTAGCTTTCACTCCAAAAGAGGCAGTGTAGGAAGCAATAGTTATTTCTAGGATAGGAATTATTTTTTGCTTGATGACATACTAAAAATATCAGGAGGTTCATGGATAGATGGGGTCAGTAATAATGTCTGTATTGCTCTGTGAGGAGCCCCTTCACAAGACTCTTGGTGAAGGTTTGTTTCCTAGTAGAAATTTGGAGTTCTCATGCCCAAGGTATGATTTTTTATTGATATTTACTTAATATTGTTTTCTAGGTAAGTAACGACCATATTAGGATTTACATTTACTTTGTCTTAAGCAGTGACTGCTTTGTGCTGTAAGAGTTTAAAAATTGAATTAGTGTATGAAAATTATAGCAGGCAAAAGAGTTTTAGAATATAAAAGTCATTAAGTCGACTGAGGAGAGTGCATCCTTCTCATTGCTAGAAACATCTGACAGTTCCTTTTAGTCGGAGAAATGTGTTTACAAGCTCACAAGGGATATTTGCCAACTTTTGAACTTTGCCTAAAAGACAAAGCTCTCACCACCTCTAGGATTTAAAGCTTAAAATGGAGAAAGCTGCCTATGAACAGTAAGACAGGAGTCTGATAACAAGTGTTAGTGTTTCACAAGTGAAGGGGAGAAAGCACAAAGAATATGTGAAAAAGAATAAATATATATGTGTACAAATCTAGCCACTGAAGATGAAACACAGTGCTCTGGTCAGAATGAGCCTTGGACACAAGACTGTCAATGACCTTCCTACTGTTGCATGTGACTTTTATGAACCATAAGTGAGCAGGTATATTTTAACAGAAGTTCTAACACTCTGCCTTGAATAACTTGGAAAAAAAAAAAATTTTTTTTTTTCTCCTTTCTTTTTCATAGCCTCACAGCAAGAGATGCTACAGAAGGGAAAGGAAATGAAACTTGAATCACGAACTTTAGAAAGGGTACAAATAAAATGTCCAAGCTATTAATTAAACCATTTTCCAAAAGAACAATCTAATCTCTTGTCTGTATAATTCCATTATCAACAATTTGAAAGGGCTCAAATATTTCCTCTAATGTTTTAACAGCAGATGTGGACTAGACTGCATTAATTGAGAGAGATTGTTTTTCCAGTTGCCAAGAAACAGACAGCTTTCTTTGGGAATGCAGAGTTGTGCTTACAGCCTCAGCATCCTCCTGTTCTCCTGCAGGGTTTGGGAAGTCGATGTTCTGGTAACTAAGAGCCCTGACAGGAGTGGAATGAGATCAGCTCCACTAATGGATGGAGAATACCAGTAGACAACAGCCAACGTTCAAACATGTTGAACATTTAAAGAGCATACTTTTGTTTTGCCAATGACTTTATACCTTCAGGAAAGGGAACTAGATTTTCACAACGAAAAGAAGCGAAGATACCTATTTAAGTGAAGATTGCTGTTACAGAGGTTTAATAATAAATCCATTCCAAGCTGGCTGCCAGGTACTGTGAAAAATTCTGTTCATGTTGCCTGAGTGCTGTAGTTACACTTTGTGAGTTTGCTTCCTGATGCCAGTGATTCTGATGTCTTGTCCTTTTTCTGACATAAAATGGGCCAGGAAATCGGGAATCTTTAACTCATAAGACAAACAAGCCAAGAATTATGATTAGCTTTGAGCTATGAATGTTTAATTGAATAGATGATGGATGCTTGATAACCTTTTCTGATGTGCTGTGCTTTTTATGGTATTTTCCACTTCATAATTGAGGTACTTGTTTATTAAATTGCAGTCATCACTTTTGTCAGTCACTCATGCCTTCTTGTATTTCCAGCTGCTTGTTTCCATCTCAATCTTCTCACCTTCCTACTTGCAGTCTACCAGGTTGCTGCTTAAGGTACTTGTGCTCTGTAAGTCTCTACCACACCTCAAGGGCTGAGCAGGGGAACACAGGTGCTCAATTCTCAGCTTAACGTGGACCTTCTGTTCACCCAGCAGTCTTGGTGCTAAGGAATGAGTGAGAGGTCTGCTTGCATGTGCTCAGCAAGCAACCCTTTCCCCTCTCCTTCTACTCAGCCCTGCTTCATCCTGGCGGAGACGCTGGATGCCGGGCTGGTGGCCGTCACCAGGCTGCCCTGCTCCCTCACTCAGTGCAGTGGGACAGGCCCTGCAGCCACCTCACTCCTCCAGAGGGAGCTACAGCCCCTGGGGCTGCGTGCCTCGAGAGCAGCAGAGGCTCACCTTGCCTGCTGGCTTGTTGTGTGTCTGGGCTCTGCTGCTACCTGTGTTTTCAGCACTGACAGCAACAGAAGTTGCCATAGGAAGCATTTAGTTTGTGAAGTTTTACAACCTTCTTTAGCAATGTCTTTTGTTTGGCCTAATGGAAAACATGTCAACCTTCACCTCTCTGTATCTTAATGCCTTTTGCAGGGTCTAGGCTTCCTGACTGAATAGTATCTGTCTTTTTGCAATGTACAGTCCTCTGTAGCAATTACCCTTAGAACAAAATGACTTGACTTTCAGCAAACTTTTTCCTGGATAATCTGGAGAATTAGTTCAACAGAGTTTATGTTAGAGAATGTCAGGCCAGATTTTTAAAAAAGGGATCTAGAGAGCTGAAGTGCAAATTAAGGCCAAACCTATTTGCCTGCATCTAAGATCAGCCTCCAAGAGCTGCAGTACTTACACACCCAGACATCCATGGGTACCCATATTTTTGCCAGACAAGCTGTGTAGGCTCTGAGAGTTGCACTCAGCCTGGTCAGAGCCACTGCCTTTGTAGATAAGCCTCTCTGCCACCTGGGATCCCTCACGCAGAGCCTGCCTGTGGGGCTGATTTGTGAAATGTCATGTGAGCATGAGTAAGATTCAGTGATTAAAAGGAGGTCAGCAAAAAGCACAGAACTTGCATCCTCACTGTCACTGAAAATTACAGTGGGTTGCAGAAGGCAGCATTGTTATTGAACGACCTGAAGGCCCTTGCTGGGATGTGAGAAATGAACTCAGCACCATTTGCAGACAAAAGGAACTGCAGTTCACATTTTTGCTAGACAGGAAACCATTAAATTCTGCAGCTCTTCTGCTAAAGGGACCCCTTCACTGTGAAGACCATGAAGCCATGGTGTTCCAGTAAAATATGCATGGGGCCAGGAGAGCCTGGCACTATGGTCTCATCATAAGAGAGAGTTCCCTTGAGGGCACCTAAAAGTTTTGGTTTTGATTGCTCAGACAGAAGGTGCTGCTACATTTTGTGTGGATGCTGGGAAAGCAGAGGTATTTGTACAAGAGCAGACTCAGAGTCCCTGTCTTGAGCCCTGTGTTGCTGTTGTGGTATCAGGGGTAAGCTTGTTCTTCCCTGAAGAATGACACGGACATTTCACTTCAAAGCAGATTTGGTCTGTAATTGGGCATTTGGATGATGCTAAAATCTGGAGCTTTTCAGGTGTTGTTCCACGTGGATGTTGTACATGGCAACCACAGGCGTTGAAGCCTTTCACTGCACAGAGGATGTAAGGACTCGGATCAGGTTTGTAAATTCCATTCCTTCAGCTGAGCACCACCTGTACCATCAAATGGAGTAGCCATTCTACAAGCCTCAGCACAATACAACTGGGGCTGTCATCATAATGCTCAAACAAACTGTGGGATTGGCTAGGGTTGTAATACAGTAGGCCTTAGAAGATGTGATTTGCAACATAAGGTAGTTACTCACTATAAAACAGAAGAGCATTCTTGGCATTTTATACAGATAAACATTGCAACTTAGCACTCCTGAGAGATTAATTTGTGCCTGAAAATAATATTACAGCTCCTTTTTATCAATATTTCATTTTAATTGGAGTTGTCTATAAGCTGTATCTCTTCTTTCAATTAGAAGCTACTGGACAACTCAGCTGAAATTCCCTTCCTTGTATTATCAAACCACAAGTTCACTCTTCAAAAAGCAAATGTTTTTAATATTATGTGCAAACTACAGGATTAAATTCTCATGTTTTATGTTCTTCCAACAATCTTTTAGTCAGAACAGGTGGACACAAATATGCCCTTTGTATTAGTGTTTACTGGTCTTCCATGTAACCAAAGTAATTTTTCAGCAGCTTGCTTGCAGGTTCAAGGTATCCATTATTAAGAATTAGACATATTTGACTTGAACCTACAGTAGCTAAATGCAAAAAGTGTAATATACTCTGTTCCTTCACAGTGCTGGGAAAAGCTCCAAAGGTCTGGATTGAAGAGATGCAATGCCCATACATGGGGGTAAAAATAGCATGAGAGACTGATTGGGAATCATACATTCAGCCTACAGCCATTAAAGGGAAACAGTAAGTTGAAGCAGAGGCCTTTTGATCTTTTGCTTGTCAGACTTCTCAGAAGTGCTTGTTCCTACTCTGCCACTTGCTATCTTCAAGGTGATTTATTCTCCCAGGCAAGGGAGCAGTACTTAATGCATCCCTGTCCCTCTTAGTGCCTGCCCACACTTGAGCACACAAAAACGTAGCTTGCCTAGCAAAGAATTATTTACTAAATCAAAGCATCTCAAAGACTATTGTTCTATCAGCTACACAGTATGAAGTTGCCCTTTGTTACAGCAAAAAACTCTCATCACTCCTGCATTTGTCTCTCTTGTCTCGGCTGTCTTCTTTTTCTGGCTGGCACTTGGCTATAACAGTTCATTGCTGACTCCTGTGCATCCTGTATACAGCTGTTCTCAACCTTCAGCTACAGCAAAGCCCTGCAAGGGCTGCATTTTGATCTTCTGAGAAAATGTTTGTTTTATTGCTGTTTTCTCCGTGGCATTTCTCCCTTTACTGTGCTTAAGATAAGTAAAATTGCATTTTCTTCCAGTTTCGACACTTCCTTAAACTGTGAGAACAGGGGGCTATGAAAGTATGAAAGATACCCTCTTGTTCACTTGTTTGGTGGTTGGTTTGTCTTTTTCTTAAAGCCATCGTGTTTCAGTTATTAGTTTTCATGCAGTCACCCCTCCCCTAAGGTGTGTTACATGCAGCTGTAATGTTTGTAGCCAGAATTTTCTCTGCAACCAGCACACACAGAGCAAGACTTTTTTGGTGCTTCTGCAGTGGGATACAGCTGCAGAGTGCATCCAGCCAGGTAATATGAAGGAAACGTTTCACCCGTTTCATAACAACGCCTGGAATTACAGGATCCTAATTCTTTTCAAACTTTAAACAAAAGGCCTTGAGCTTCTTAAGAAGGAATTTTTGGGCTTTGTTATTTTAAGTTAGTTATGTCTGAAGGGAACCACATGCTGTCGTCTCAAGTCTAACTTAACAAGCTGTAAAAAACCTTGCACAACTGTGTGCAAATAAACAGCTGTTAAAACCACCCAACCAACAGAGAAGCCAAATCTGATAGAAATGAAACAGCAGGAACTATGTTCATATTTATTCAAACGCCAAAATTACATGGGATTTTTTCCCTTATTCCGCCCCCCTTCCACTTTAGGTTGAACTGCTTCAGATGCTTTCTTAAGAGGAGGGGGTGGAGAGCCCTCAGAAGTGTCTAGGTTATGAAGAGGTAAGAGCTCTCTGAAAAAAATAAAAGCCAGGCTATTCTGTTGGAGATTTGTTTGCCATTGTGTCTTCCTGAGCACATGTGCAAGAGTGTCAACCTTTGAGGATTACTGCTATGTTGTATTTGAGCTTTTTCTCAGATTGTGATTATTCAGAAAGAAGAGTGGGCTGCTGAGCCTGTCAATGAATTCACTGTATGCCGTCATGCAAAAGCTAACATTGGCCTCACACAGGATGCATTTGGTATACAACGTGCCTTTCTTAGAGTCAATCTTATCATGACATTTGCATATTCTGCAACATCCATTTCAGTTGGTTGTTTTTGTCTGAAATGCCTTTACTTGCTTTGCAGAGAAAAACAATGAGGAATGTTGTCCTTTTGCAAGCGAAAAGAGGTTGAAGAAACAGTGAGCTCTTGCATTTGCTAGTGCTGTAACTGACTGAAAGGCACAGAGCCACACTGCTCCCTATGGCTCTGCACATTCACTAGCCCAGAGCTCAGTAGCTGCAGTTTGGATCCACTTCATCCATTATGCACTTCTACTAACCAAAACTGCATGTGTGACTGTATACCTGTCCTCTCTGTGCCTGTGGTAGGTCCTTGCTTTTTTTACTGAAGTAATATGGAAAGGTTTGAAAGCAGATCTGCAGCCAGGACACAACCCGAAGAATAATTTCACTTGTGCTCTCCTTTCTCTCTTCTCCTCAAACCTATCTCTCTCTCCAAATCAGAGGACACTGACCTTTAACCTTTCACAAGCACTTCTGGAAACCCTGCCTTGGTTTGCCTGTGCACACTGCTTTTTGGAGAAACAGGAAATCAGCTTGTGCTATTTTAATCCTGGTGCTTTCATATAAATATGTACTATTATTTTTAACAACTTTGTGGAAGGAAAAATATGTTTACAAGCACCAAAAACTGTGTCTCCAGTACAAAATATTAATCTGAAAAACAGTGATGAAAACTTGATACTGGCTCATAGAGACTGTAAGGTAATGCCACTGTTGTTCATGTCACTTTCATTGGTTCTGATTCTTATTTCTTCTATCTGTGTGAAATATAAAGGAGGTGGCCACGTCATCTTTTCATGGATATTACTAGTGGTTTTTTTAGGGATGGATGAGTTGAATAATTAAAGGGCTGAATAGCACAGTTCTTCATGCCTTGCATCCTTCACACTCTGGTCTAAAGCACAGCATAATCACAGCAGGAACTTTGTCGAGAACAAATAAAAGTGGAAGGGTAACATAGCTGGAATTTCTTCTTCAAGTCTCTCAGTACTATAACCTTATTCCATCCAAACACTTATTTCAAGTAACCACAGTACATTTCACTAAAAATTTTACTGGACACATTAACTGCACATTAATGGCTCTTGCATAGCTGATGTATTTGTAGCTCTAGGGGAAGGAAAAGCAAGGCCACTTTGATATCAGTTTATGTAACACAGATTTTGTTTCTTGGAAGGCTCGAGGCCATTAAGAGTATAAACTATACTGGAATATGTTCCATATGGCACTTTCTCAGGTATTGTGATAGCTAATCCAAGTTAATAATTAAAACTTACTTCTATCACTCTTTCCTTTAGGATGCAAGGAGTTTTCCTTTCAATACCATATCATTTTTCCCTGAGTATGTGGTCCTGTCCTTACTACCACAGCATACTTAATATTTTATTGTGTAATATTTCATCTGTGCAAACAAGCAAAAGGAAGGAGGGTTCATTTGTTCTCTAAGATATTTTTTAATAAAATGAGACCACAGTGATATCAGTGATTGATGGAGCACTAATAGCACTGGCAGCCTTAAGACCCTGTTTCCAGAATAGTAGTGGAAAATGTCCTCTGCTCCCTTTCTCCTAGCTGCACATTTTGATGATGATTTTATTGTGGTTTGGGCAGCCACAAAGATGCTGTCCTTGTGCCCAGCAGCTGCTGTGCTCAGCATGAAGTGTTTTTGGATTTGTCCATGTTGGAGGGACTTTAAGAGATTGAAGGTATAAGATTAGCCATGAAAGGGAGATTAAGCTCAGAAACCTGGATTTATGCTCTTAGGACATTTCACCTCTTCAGTTGCAAAACATGAGGTTTTTGTCTGCCTGCCTGTCAGGATGCTGTGATCTCATGATCACTGGATGGTGCACCCCCTGTATTGAGCCCATAATGGAACCATCAGCAGTACAAACACATGAACCAGCTGTAAATACTCAGAAATCTGAACTTTCAAAATTAATCCTCTTCAGGCTTGTTTGTTGGGGTTTTTTCCCCATAAAAAATTCCGCTAGGAAAAGAAGGCCATGCATAAAATGGACACTATTCCAGTGTTCTTCCTAAGTATATGGAGATAGGTCTTTAGTCTCCTATCACCAAACCAAAAGAAGAGGTTTGGACTGTGTTATCAAAAATGTGAAAGACATTAAGTGCAACTCCCACTTGGCAGGGCAGCTTCTCCTCATAGGTGCAGGTAGAGGTGTAGAGGTTTGCTCATGGCAGAACTGCAATTTAGTGTCTCTTGGATGTGACCACCAGCTAATCTTCACAAAGACCCCACAATATCAATTGCTTGCCTTTGGCCTAAAAATGCCAAAAAAAGAGTTTACTTTAAAAATTTCCAAAGAGCTATTGCAGGAGAACTTGGAGATTCAGGAATATCCATTTGCAGATGCTTTCACACACTGTCAGGAGTGGTGTCCAACCTGCTCTCTGGCATGAGGGCTGATGGACTTGCCCTGTGCCAAAGATTTTCATGTTCTGTGTTTTTTCTACTGCGTAACTGTCAGACAGCTTTGGAGTTCACGGTGGGAGCATTCAGATGCAGTGCAGCTGTGCCTGTTGCTCCAACAACTATTTTATGTCCCAGGCAGGTCACAGAACAAGACAAAAAGCAGCTGTGCTGCCAGTCCATGAGTCACAAAGCATCTTCCACCTGGAAGGAAAATGGTTGGTCAGTAGATTATGTAAATTAATTCTCCAAAGTTACTAGGAAAATGATAATCAGTTAATTTCTGCTCAATATTGTAAACTGAGTGACTAGAACTACCCCATAACACTTACATGGGCAATACTTTTGGATTAAGAAGTCTTTTTCTGTGTTTTCACTTTTTTTTACTAACATGAGATAATAAGAAGCTAAGTTAAACACATTTGCTAATGTGTGCAGCTGACTTCACAGTTTCAGCAATCCATTGCTGAAGATTTACCAATGAAAACTTTTTATTAATGGAAATAGCTAATCAGAGAGAACAAAGTTAATGTTTTTTCTCAAATAATACAGGTTGATGGCAATGTTTTGGCTTGTGATAAAAGGAAAAAAAATGGTGAATTTTGAGCATCATCCTCTTTCCTTCTGGGACAACTTTTCAGGTATTTAAAACCAGTTGCTTTCTCCTTTCAAAGCCTTCAGTGTTTGTGGTCAGAAGACTAGATTTGCTGACACTTGGGACCAGAGCTGCTGCCAGTGCCCATACGCATGCCCCAAGATACTGTGTGCAAATCTAGATGGGGGCACTGGCAGTAGCTCTGGTCCCAAGTGTCAGCAAATCTTGTCTTCTGACCAGCCTGGGGAGATTTGCCAGATTTCTGCCCCTATCCAATGTCTGAGGGAGTGAATGCTGCTCCATTCTTAAAGGGACTTTGCTTTATTTCCTCCTTCCTTTTGGATTAATGTTTTACGGGAAAATAGATTCTGACTCTATATAACTGACAGGATGGTTAGTGCTTATCAGCTTAAAATTCAGAAGCAAGCACACATGCTGTTTTCTCTGGGTAGAAAACTTATCTGCAGGAATTTAGCCAATTACATTTATTTATTTATTATTACACTATTTATTTAGCAGATCTGGAAGAAAAGACTTACATTTGATTTTTAATTGCTTTAATTTTAATCTTTCTTAGAGAAAAGCAATAGCAGAAATCAAGTTACCATGTGCATTTGACATCTGCTAAAACTACCCCCAGCAGGATGCTGTACCTGCTCAGGAACAGCAGCTTGCCACTTCTAGTCAGGAGCAGCACTGCCTCTCCCATAGCAGTTCACTGGTTTTATGAAGTTTGGACTTGTAAGAAATGTTTGCTACAGGTTGTCAGGAGATAGTACCTATATATCCATTTCTTAAACACACCACAACTCCATGGTGTTTTTTGTAAGCTCTGGGTAATGGGCTAATCTGAACAAGTTCAGTGTTTCTTCTCTGAAGCTGCCTTATCATCCTGTGAGGAGGGTGCCCAGAGCTTTGAGGTGTCTTTTTGTCCCTGTTCATTCTAAGAGTGAAGTTTGCCTGTGCTCAAGGGCAAGAACTCCTTCCCAAAGCCCTTCTGGAGTGTCAGCATGCATAACGTCCCTTGGAAACTGCTGGGGACAGTCCCTGCAGCGCTCGGAATAGTACAGACTGCTCTGTCCAAGGCAAACTTTGGAAACACTAAATTACTTAAAATCCCATTTATACAGCAAACTGGTGCAGTCAAGGAAGAGTAGGAGAGTCAAGAATCTAGCAGTGTTTAATATACTTTTGCAAGGATTATTTGACAGTATCTTATTTTTGTGATGTTTAGGAGAGAGAATTGCTGTCTTTCACCTCCCTTCTCCAGTCCATTTCCTATGTGTTAGCAAAGGGTAAAAAATACTTGGGTAGTGCACTGCAACTGTCATGACTTTATATGAAGACAAATTCCTGAGGCTGGAATAATGTGACTGGTCGAAAAAATGTTGCGCATTTTTCTTTCTTCATTTAAATAGAAGCAGCATGGAAATTTTGCACAGGATGGGGGTGGAAGAAATGTTTTCTGTTTTCCAAAAGTGGGCGAGAGGTTGAAATACAATTGCAATTAAATTTTTTGGATGTTCTTGATGGCAGAGATGAAGCTTGTTTGGATGGAGTTTTTCACTACCTTATTTCAATTGTCTTAATCACAGTTTTTGAGACCTTATACACTCTAAATAGAGATGAAGAGAAGCTTAGCTGGATGGCCCCACTGCTGGAAGTTCAGTATCTAATTTTCCAGCAAGCAGTAAGCTCAGTTGATGCATGTATTCACAATGTAAGTGCTAACACAGCACTGGTTTTCAAGAACTGATATATTAGTATACACTCTAATGCACAAAAGACTTGTAAGTGGCTGCAGTTTGGATGTTGCAAAAAATAGTAATCTGTATTTAGAGCAATTTATTTCCTCTTCTGACAGACTTCTGAAGTGGGAATGCTTTATCAATCTTTACTGCTGAGCACTCTGGGACCTTTTTTTGAAGCAAATCAGCTTTCATCTGGCAGAAGTGGATGAGAAGGGTGGTTTGAACTCACACTGCAGCTGGCACAGATCCTCAGTGCTAGACTGACTGCTGCCTTCGGAATCAGACAGAACACAGGAGCTGATGCAAAGTGCGTTTTTTGAACCATCACCCTTTGTCAGAGGGCATTGATTCCCTAAACACCATCAGTGTGATGGAAACAAACGTGAACTCTTTCGCTCTGCTTTTATTAACTGCTAATGAGCTCTGTGAAACCCAGCAAAAGGGTGTTACCAGCTTATGACTCCGACAAGGCAGCAAGGTGGAGTTGCGTGTGGGAATGAAGCCCTGTTTAATCAGGTTTTGTAACTACTTTGATACAATTTTAGCTGAAGCATGTTCAGTCAAGCAGTTCCTGGTTTAATGCACTTACTGTTTCATCTTCAGCTGCATATTTCAGAATTTACCAAATACCTCTTCAGTAACCATTTTTTACTGTTGCACACTGATCATCTACAAATATGCCTGTAGTAACCGTACGTTGTGGTTTAATTTGTTTTTTTTAAGTAACCAGTTTTAGATGTCAAATCTCCCCTGAAGTCTACTAAATTTTTGGCTAGGTTTTAAAGATGAGAAAAATCAATCCTCGGCTTGAGCTCACAATAAAGGCAGGCGAGCACAGCAGCAGCAGAGCTTTTCCCTCTCTAGTATCACAAGCATGGTTTAGTTTTACAGTGTTTCCTTGACTTCCCCCTTGGATCTAGAGGAGGGCTATCTTCCATGGTGAGGTGTAGTGGGGACAGGGCTGTTTGAAAGCAGAAGCACCCAAGGAGAGCTCACAGGTGAGCAGGTTCTACACTGCACAGCAGCCTGTCAGGTTTTCAGCAGTGACAGCCTGGTATCAGGGAACAGCTCACCTATTGGGAACACACACACAGGCTACAGAGTGTTTGCAGCAATGGAAGGTTGTTATTTATAGGCAATGGGAAAGTTTATGCCTTGTGTTTGCAATTGCATTTGAGCAAATATACAGTGAAATTGTACTTTATCCTCTTTATTCAGTTGTTAAACCGCCAGGTTTCTTCCCCAAGAATCATACCTGTTTCTCTTGATTTCTTGATTTAACATCTATAACTGAGGCACCTGTCAATTACTCTGAGAGTTTATAGAGCTGCTTTTTGGTTTTGTTTTACTTTAAAAACAAATGAACAAAAAACTCAAAACCCGCAAAATTCTGAAGTGTTTCTGAGGAAAAAAAAGTTGAGTGTTTTTTTTGTTTGTTTGTTTTGGTTTGGTTTTTTTCCAAGAAGATAACATCTTATAATTAGGAATAACAAGAAATTCATGTTTGTAGCAAGTGAATTATAGCCTGCAAAGTAGCTTGAACATTTTCAGCTGAAAGCTGCTTTGGAAGCTTAACATGAGATTAATTTTTGAAGTATGCCTGGACCATCAAGAAGTTAATTGATGGAGTGTGAGCTATACCCACTTAAAAGGCACAGACATGGAAATCAGTGCATTCTCCGTGAGAGGCTCTTAATGATTTCCTTTCAGAGAATGTGCACACTATCTTAATTATACAGGAGCCTACGTAAAGGTACCATTGGATTGTATCCAATGAAAGCTAAAACAAACAATATGACAACTAAAAGGGCACTTGCGTCATTTCACTTTAGCATTTATAAGACAAACAATAACTAGCAAATAAAAAGCTCCTAGGCTATGGTGTGCTTACCAGTGCCAGGATACTTATTCCTTCACATGTAATCTTTAAAACAAAGAACTCCATATCAGAAAATGCTGGGACAGTCTTTTTTTTATTTGTCTGCACAAAAGCAAGACCATCTTACAGCAAGGAGACATGTTTCCTGTGGTGCTGTGCTGGCTTCATGCGATTAATGACCTCAGCATTTCACAGATAAGTCTTTCTGTGTGAATGTGATCTTCTCCTGCGTGCACACAGCCACTAAAAAAAATGCATGAGAAGGAATGGGTGATAAAGCTAGCAGTGAAACTGAGCTGCTGGAGCATTATCATTAGAGAAGCCACTGTTTTGTGTAAAGTGTAGATTTCAATATATTCAGTAATGGTGATTAAAATGAGAAATTTTCCTATACGGTAAGTGGTATCCTTGCCACTGTGATCAAATCCACCTTGTGAAATTCTGTATCCTTGAGATCCCAAGATATTGTTTTGGAGATCTCAGCTTTAACATGTGGGTTCAGCTGTGGCAGTGCACTGCTACCATGCTTGTTCTAACAACCAAGGGGAAAAATGTCCAGATCTTTGCATATTATTTCCTAAAAAGGTACTGATATGGCTTCAAATGTCAGGCCACTCTGGCATTTTTCTGCACCTTTGATCACTTCAGGTATATTTTGGTGATGTCATTCAAATGTTTCTCAAAAAACTGTTGCCACAAAGAGAAAGTTATTGCACTGGTCCTTAGCACCATGGCATTGCCAAACAACATGGAAGGTGTTGGGGAACTTCCTTCAGAGGATGGAAGGTAGAGGAAGGGGTTTTCTCTCATCCCCTATCAGCCTTTCTTACCTTCATCTGACCACTCTGAGAGCAGTTCCTATCCCTTGAAGACTTCAACCTTTCCTTGAAGCTGCAGAGTGCCATGGCAGGCTTCAGAGCCACCTCCTCCCACTTCTGGGAGGAAGACCCTAGTGTAGGGTTTACTATGCTCCCTTCAGGGGACACCCAGACATACACTTGTTGCACACAGGGCACTTTGCTGTGTCCCAGGGTGTTTTGAGGAGTGCAGAGCACATTTTCTGTAGGAAGACAGGAAGATACACAGGCCTTTTCCAGGTTGGCATGAGTCACAAGTTCTGAAAGGTCTGCATGTGGCAGGACAGGATTGACAGGCATCAGCACGACAGCAGTGACACTCAATACATGTTAGAGATTAATGATTAGAGATTAACAACACCGCTCGTCCCTACAGAGTATAGGAAGGGAGGACCACAAATGGTATGTTTTGAAGTACAAAACAGCTGCCTCCGTTCATGAAGGGGTCAAAATAAACATTAATAATGAGTTTTTAAATGTAATGCACGTTTTCCAGTGCTAGTGAAGCCTAACTGATACAAGAGCAGTGTTTTAAAACCAAATTCTTGTTCCTGTCAGGAAGCCCCAATTCAAGATGCACTGATCCATTCCTTCCCATAGTGAGATTAGAACTTTGTTGAAAAGAGGGACGTGCACCAAATACACCATCACAGTCCAGTGTGTCCTGCTATATATAGCAGCAGGGATACAAGCCTTGGGAAAAGTATGTCATGTTCTTATCCTTTAGCTAGTGTGTTCTGTAGCATCTCCTCTATTCAAACTAACTCCTGACTTATTTACATAAGAGGTGGAGTCCTTATCTTTAGCAGGACAGGTTTTTTTCTCACCCTTCCATATCTACCAGCCTGAATTTTCTACCTGTAATAACTGAACCATTCCCATAGTAAATGACTGTGTACTTGGAAAGAGGCACAGGTACCAAAGTGTGGGAGTGCTACCTAACTCCAGGGAAGTGGGAAACTGCAGCAAGAACTCTGTGGGTTTAACCAGCTTCCTAGGGAACATGCAGTCATTGACTCTTCCCAGTGCACAGCAAGGAAGGAAAGTTTTCCTCTGGCTGACAGCTAATTTTAAAGAGATGAATTTATATTTTTGGACACTGCACTTGGAATTCCAGTTAATATTTTAATCTATCAAATGGATGTGGACAATCAATGGCAGAATTCAGGGACTGAAACTATGTGAGTTTAAATTAATTAATGCTCTCAAAGGCAGCGTTAATTTTGCATCTAAAGGGAGCTGAACAGATAAAGCCCTCTGATAATGTAACACCAGAAGGCTTGAACTTCCTTGTAACAGAATAATTTCTCTAGGTAGGACAAATTCTGCTCCTATTTAATTTTGGTGTCAGGTTTGCCGCTACCAGCCCCTGCTATGCCCTTTAAGGAGCTAACTTTAAAGTTAATGGGACTTCTGTGCACAAAGGGTTGGCCAGCCATAACTGCAGACAGCAATGAGGTACCTGATTAGTGCAAAATGTGACGTTTTTGCTACTTGGCCTCCTGCCCAGTGGCAGCTACTTCTGTTGAGCACATCAAATGAATTCATGTAAGTCACCAAAGAATTGCAGGTGAGGAATGGCTGTTGGTTGTTACTGGATCAGACCAGCTTCTGACCAGTCAGCTAGAGAAATATCCTGTACTTCAAACACTGGACTATCCATTTAAAAACATTTAAAAATACATACAGCAAAATAGAGTTGTTAGACTGGAAAATCCTCTTTAGCATGATACCATCTGACCATTAAATGTCTATGGAAAAGAGTTGAAATAGCACAGTGACTCATCAAGGAGTTATTGAATTGTGTAAATAAATCTTTCTTTAGAATTTATTGATTGGTGTGGAAGAGCTAGTGAAGTCAAACATGCTTGTTTGTCTTTAGACAGCTTCACACAGGAAATCTGGCCTTTACACAATTCTCTGACTACCCCAAGTTCAGAGTAGTTATGTTATGCATACTGCAAGAGAAAACCACTATTTTCTTCCTTTTATTCTAGTTTATTTTTAATGGGATTATAAACCGGCCTTTTAAATGCCTAAAAAAATTTCTTCTGTTGCCTTCTACAATAATTTTTAATTGACAGTCTATTGTTGGCCAATGGTTATCTCAAAGGAGCTGTAACACCTGGATCCCCTCCCTCTCTTCCACCAACCTCCCTCCCTCCCTCCCATGCTACTGCTGCCAGGGATCAAATGGATACCAAGGCCCTTCTGAGCTCAATCGTTTGAACTGATGTCTCAGCACTGAGTGAATGAGATTTATAGCAAAAAATGTGAATTTCTCAAGACTGTCTAGCCCACCTTAGCTGTGGTTTTGCTTGGGAACTCTCACTGGTTTCTGTTTAGAATTTTCTCCTGATGCCTTTTGTTCTACCGCTTGTCACAGCTATAGGATAACTTGGTCAACACCTTAAAGTCAATACTATTATCACTCTGGAACTCCTTGTACTGCCCAGCAAAAGGAAATGCATTAATTTTAGAGCTGAGTCAAGCCAAGGAATGAATTTGCACATTGGGTAAATATCTGACAGCACATTTTTAAAAGTAACTAGTCACGCACCCTGAGCTGTTCAGGTTCAGATGACAAGCAAGGGACGTGTCCTCTGGGCTTGCTTATGGACAGCCTTTATGTCAACTTTCTGTGTTTGTTTGTTAATCTTATTTGCTATGAAAACAGATATTAAATGGACTGTTTTCTTCTCCTCCTCCTGTCATAATTTCTGATCTCACTGGCCAATTTCAGCCAAGGTCTAGAGAGGGAAGAGGACTCAATGACACTAAGTATTCATGATACTTCATGAAATAGATAGTTGGAGAACTGAGATGCAAAGGTTGTACCATGAAGTTGCTCATTATGTGACAATAGGCAATATATAGAAGAGACGCATTATGAATGCTCCAATGATGAAAGACTTAATGGAAGCAAAAATCTAAATCCACAGAAAATAAGACTATTCATTCTGGAGCTGATGAAATTTTATTTCACTGATTCATTGCAAAAAACCAAATTAATTCAGTGAGTTTTCTAAATGGATTTGGAAGGAAATGTACAGTAAGTTGGTCAGATCTGGATATGCTGAGTTCCCTCATTTTATATTCCTGCACTTCACTGTGAGTATGGACAGTATAATGCCTACTCCCTACCTTGATGCATGTTAGAAAGCTTAATTATCTTAAATACACACAGTTTCATCAGGGATCCCAGTGACAGCAGAAACAGGATAAAATATCAGCTGAGTGCTTTTGAATGTGAAAGATAAGATAAAGAAAGATCTTTTAAGTGCAGATAAATATCTCCCCCCTTTATTTTTCATGTATTTTAGCCTTTTGGAACACATAAGATTTAAAACATACGAGCAGTAACAGCACTTGAAAATGAAATCACCAACTTAATGTACTTCAGCTGTAAAAGTAGAGAACAGAATCCTACAGTATAGGAGACACATGTATAAATGGACATGGCCCCAGTGCCATAGTCTTGTATGGGCAGTGCTCAGAAAGGGAATGAACACAGTCATTAAATTTAAAGAAAGACAGCGTTAAATGAGAAAATCACAGAATTTGCTTTAAAATGAACAGCCTTAATTTCCTGAATCTGTGGATTTATTTCCTTTGACTGCCCTCTTGGTAAAGATATGAACATCAAAAATTACAGCTACCCACTGACATTAATTCAGTGACACGAAGTGCATTTACTTCTTGAAAGACTTAAAAGCTGCTTTTCCCTCTTCCCCATGCTGCTTGTTTTCATACATTTATGTGTACTTGGCCTCAGTTCTCTCCATCTGACCTGGTGGTGCAGCTGTAATCCACTTCAGTACAGATATCCGGCTCTTCCTTTAGAAACTTCCTCTTGCTATGCTATAGCTCTTGTAAACGCCCTGGCAGAAGTGGCTTTTTTCCTCCTTCCTACTCCTGCAAGAGGTCCCAGAAGTACAAGTGGTTAATAAACCAGACAACATTTGGTTTGAAAAGAGCCTGAAGAGATGTAGTTTGCATTAACTTTAAGGCATTTGTTTCTTACCTTATAGAAACATCATGCACATCACTCATGTTTAAACAAAATGACTGGCAAAGCTGTAGAAGCTGTAGACACTGTCCTAACACTTTAATTTATTAGAGTAAAACTGCCAGGTTACTTTCCATCCTTTCTACTCTACATATTTGAGAGAGAACATCTGTCTGGCAACAGTAATGGTTCCAAGTCAAGTATATGACTTCTTTTCTTCACAGAAAAAGACAGCCGAATGATACTCTAAATGTAATTATCTTTCACTTGCAGCATTCCCCTTTAAATATGTAATTTTAAAAATAAAAATTTAGGGAAAATATTTAATGCATATTATTATTGTTTCATGGCACAATTTTGATTATTTATCATCTTATGTTATATAAATTTCATAGGATACAAGGAGACAGTCTGTTCTGCCTTAGCAACAAGTACTCTGGTTACTCAATTTGGTTCTGGCAAGACAGGATGATACGAAACAAGTGGGGTTTCCATTTTTAAGTATGTTAAGAAAATTCCCAAAGGTCTGAAATGGCAGATAGTATGGGCATGCTTGGTGTCAGCGCTGTGAGAGGGACAAGGCTTTCAAAAGGCCTAAAATAATAGACAATGGCCTATGAGGCAAACAAAAAAAGAGTGAAAAAAAAGAGGCATTTCCACTGGTAGAGTGAAGACTGCAGATGCTCTGTAGAAGACAGAGGTGGTGGTCAGTCTCCTACCTGGAAGGACCAGGGAGATGAGATACACATGGAGAAGCTGGGGAATTGCCAAAGCAACTTGAAGAAAGGCGGCAGCACCTTCCCAGCTACCAACACCCTGGAGGAGCTCTGCAAAGACTGACTTACAGCCTTTTGCTTTCCTTTACAGATGCAGGATGTGTAATGGAAAAGCCAGGAGACAAAACTGCCCACCCCTGTAGTGGGCCATCTGAACAGAATATTGCAAAAGGCACTGGTGGGCCCTTTCTCTTGACGTGGAATAGATACTACCCATGTCTGGCCAGGCTGTCTTTCTCATTTACAGCATAACAGAGGCCTCAGTAGACTTTTTTTTTTTCCTAAATAATCTTGGCTTAGAAAGAAATTGCTTAATTTAACAAAGCGCGTTTACTAAAATGGAGCTGTGGAAACTTTAAAGATGTGCATGACAGTGGGTTGTCTGTTTCTTCATGCATTCTCCAGCTCTCAAACACAGACTCTGCCAAAGCAAATAACTGCACAGTATTTATCATAGTTTTGTGACTATGTAGGAATATTTTTTTGTTACAATGCTTGCAAAGGTGAACTATTTGTTAGCTCCTCCTCTCTTCTGTCTGCCAATAATATGGAAATCCAATTGTGGTCATGAAACATTGCTGACTTGGAGCTGCAAGTCCCAGGATCAAACCACATTAGGCAGCAGCATGGAGTTTCTCCCCTTGTCAGGAACCAGTTCTTCTGCCGCATGAAAGACCAACAGACGGTTTTTGTCATATTGCACTACTTGTCTGAATGCGCACCTATGAAATAACTCCCATTACTCCTGTCAAAGAAAGACACAAGGCATGGAGAGAGTTTTGCTAGTTTTGGGGGTTTTTTTGGTGTGGTTTTTTTATTTTGTTTTATTTTTTTTTTTTTTTGGGGGGGGTGGTGGCGTGGTTTTTTTTGTTTGGTTGGAGTTGGTTGGTTGGTTGGTTGGTTGGTTTGTTGGTTGGTTGGTTTGTTGGGGGTTTTAAAAATTTTTTTTAAAAATTTTATTTTCTTTCTATTTTGGTCTATAAACCTCTTCCTAATTACTCTGTCTAGTAGCTTCTGTAAGTGTTACCCATTTGTCACAGTGTCTCCTCCATAGCAAGATCTGCCCATGGGGCTTTGATGGCTGCTCCTCCTGTAGATGGTCATCCCGAGAGGGTGGGCTTAGCCCTCAGCTGACCTGGAAAACAGAGGAAACAGATTCCAAATCTGACCAGTCCAGATCTCACCAGCACGTTTTGATCCCATTTCCTCCAATCCTCCTCCAGCACTGGATGCCTGTAACTCCTGGGAAGGCAGCAGAGGACAAAGCATAGGCTTTCACCATGCTACCAAGGGCCCAGCTATGCAGCCTATAAATATTTCTTTGGTTTCCAGAGGCTTATCCCTATCTCCCCATACTGTATGGAGGGATATAGATAAATTGTGTAATCCTTCCTGAATACTGGAGGCTCTCCTGGTGTACAGAACTAGCAGGGACACGGTTCGCTCAAGAGCATGGGGAAGCCCAACTGTAGCAGGAAAATGCTCCTTACAGTGCACTCAGACATGGGAACAAGTCCTCATTGGAACTGGTGGAAGCACCTCATTTATATCTTTGAATAATGTAGGAATGTATTTTTTCACACAATACTGCATCTGAAAGAATCCTCTGAAGGCAAAAATTGAATTAAGTCCTCTTCAAAGGTTTTTGTTCTTTTAAGAAAAAAAGACAGTGACTTAGTGGTATTTGTTGGGCTAAATTGTATTTCTCTGTGTATGTATTTACACATATATTCGTATGCTCAGGGCCAGCACCCAGATGGCAAATGTGAGAATTATTATTATTCTTAAAATGTGTGTGCGTCTGTGTGTTTTTTTACTTGGTAGCACTCAGTAGTACTGCTAATGGTGCTGTGGTTATAAATCTTCCTTTAGGAATTTATAACATAATGTAAAGCACAATTTATCCCTGATCTAATTAATGCCTAAACAATGTTTTATTTGAATGGTTTCAAAATAATTTGGGGAAAAAAAGTTGGTCTACTTTAAGTGACAAAATGACATGATTTTTTTCCTAATCAATTATTGCTTTGAAGTACAACTAACAAATTACATTCTGAAGCAAGAGAAACTTTTATTACAGAACAAACTGACCTTTTGGTTACAAGAATTAAAAGAAATAACAAGCCAGATATTTTCCTTGAAAAATGTTCTGCTTAATATAGGATTTGAGTGTGCAATTCTTACTTATATAGAGTCAAAAGGGATCTTGCTGGTATGGTATGAAGGCGCAAGAGAGAGCCCAGTGCTGTACTGGCAGGACTTCACTACAAAAAGCTGCTGGCTGCTGTTTACATTTCTGACATTCTCTGAGTAAGTGTTGTCACAACAGACAAGCAATTATAGACAATAATGTCAGTAATTTGTGGATTAAGAACTCCTTAAGGATGTACTGGCATGGCCAGACAGAAGCTGCTTTTAGCTTGCAACTGTTCACCCTTAGCGGTGCCAGTGAAACTGTAACTTTCAAGACAAAATTGTGCTCTGAGGCAGCAAACAATGGCAGGGGTTAAACTTCTCTAGGCCCTCTCTGCCTCTCTTACAGCTCTCATCCATACAGCTCAGCCTCAAAGGGCCATTTTTTAATAGATGTCTCTATTTATGCATACACATAAAATGGAAATATTGGCCATTATGTCGAAGTAATGCTGTGCTAGGCACTTGCCAACAAAGCCTGAAAAATCAGATTTTAAGTTTCCAGTACTATAAATACACCTGTCAGGATCCTCAGCCGAAGCCAAGCCCCAGCACGCCGTTGTGGAGGGCACAAGACCTGTGCTGATCCTCTGACTCACCCCTTGGGAAACCCATGGCTCAGGACACGCTCCATATTAGCTTATGCAAAATCTGTACCATGTGAAACATGCCCTGCTGAGAAAATGATTTGATTATTTTGAGGATCAACAAGAAAGATTCAAATGTAGCTTGCTCTTTTTAAAAGAAATTTAAAAATACCGTCTCCAAACATGTACAGAAATGACATGTACTTTCAGGGACAAATTAAATACAAATACACTTTGTTCTTTGTGCTACTGTTCTTGTGGTTTTATTTCAGTACAAAGCATTCAGGAAATTAGAGTGTGTTTAGGAAAGTGACTTGTGATGAGGAGAAATTTGTCCTAGTAAGGCTGTATATACATAAAGTAGTGGGTGGGCTGGAGGGTTTAGGAAAAAAAAAGTTTTTGTCTTATCAAGTCAATTTTTTATTTTAAAGAGGAAACTTTCTACGAAATTCCTTGAAAGGTTTTAACTATAAAGCTAAATTATGAAAGACTATTTATTGGGTACCATTAACCTGGTTCTTCCAAAGGCAGATTTGCCTTTAAACACGACGTACGTCATGTTCCTGCCAGTTTTACAAGTCCAGAGGACACAGGTCAATTTTGCTACTTGTGCTTACTAATTCAGCATCTTTTCATGAAAATTTTGCAAAAGACCTTTTTCGAAAGCTCATTTCTCCCAGATGCACAGCTGCAGGTGAGCTCGCTGGGCGTGCAGGGTTCATGCAGCAGGGGCTGCGATGTGCCAGTCCGACCCCCGCAGGAGGGCAGTGCCCTGCTCCCCAGGGTGGGCACCGGCTGGCCCACTGTGCCCTCAGTGACGGACGCGGCCACGGCTGCTGTCAGGCCACAGGCTGCCAAGGTGGGCACGGCACCTGGCACGGGGCTCTTGCAGCGGGGACCTTGGCTGGCACCTCGAGCAGGACACAGGGGTTGAGAAATGGCACTCGGTCTCCGACAGTGAAAGCAGCCTTTTGTGTGGCACCTCCTTCCCAGATACGGAGACTCGTTCGTCTTTTGCTGGGTTTTCAGTTGATTCTGGTGGCTTAAGTACATCCTGAAGGAAATGACAGAGGCTTCAAAAGCACCTAAGATTTTAAGAGGCCGGTTTTGGTGCTTCTTGTGTCCCGGCAGCCTATGAAGGCTGATCTAATTTCACAGCCCTCGAAGCGAGGCAGAAGGCCGTGTGTGCCCAGGACACATCCTGTATCTTTTCCTTGTGCCTTCCCTCCCCTTCCCACTCCCGTTCCCCCAGGATAAAACCCTGCAAAGTCTCCCTTCACTGTTCTGCACCTTTTTTAGTTTGGAAACATCTTTTACGGGGCCAGGCCACGGGCGGCCCTTCCGAGCCTGGCCAGGCCCGAGGGGCCACACCGCCCCAGCGCCAGCGGGCCCGACCCTCACATCCCTGCCCCGCATCCCGGCCCCGGCAGCCCGGCCCCAGCAGCCTGGCCCCGGCGGGAGGCCCCGTTCTGCCGCCGGCCCCGCCGCGTCACGTGGCCGCCGAGTTTTCTCATCCCGCGGCGGTATGAGGAAGTCAGAGCCGCCGCCGCCGCCCGCAGCCCGGGCGGGCACAGCCTCCGCCGCCGCCTCGCCGCGGCGCGACATGTGAGTACCGCGGGCAGCCGGGCCGGCCGAGCTCTGCCCGTCCGCTGCCCCCGAACGCCGGCGGGCCGGGGCTGACACCTGCGGGGCCGGGAGCGCCCGTCCGGGGGCGACCGAGGGGCGGCGGTGGCCGGGTCTGGGGGNCGGCCGCGTTCCCGGGGGCTGCGCGGACGGCGGCCCCGCGGCCCCCGGCGGCCCCGCGGCCCCCGGACGGGCGGACGGACAGCCGGACGGACGGCTCATCTCCGGTCGCCCGGCAGGCTGGCTCTCTCCGGCACTCGCCTCCCGGCGTGAAGCCCCCGCCGGCGCCGCCGCCCCGATGGAGCAGCCCCCGGCGGCGGAGGAGTGGCAAGGGGCGACTCAGAAGAGGAAGGCCTGGGCCAAGAGCCGCGACTCCTGGCAGGCGTCGGAAGCGGAGGATTTCTCGGCGGCGGTGCTGGCCCGCGGTGAGGAGGAGGAGGAGGAAGAAGAGGAGGAAGAGGAGGAGGAGGATCTCGGCGGCGGAGAGCTGCCGCTGGCTGCAGGAGCAGGTCAGTGCCGGGGGGCGGCAGCCCGCGGGCCGGCGGGGCGGCCTCGCTGTTACTGACTGTCGGCTTCTCTCTCCTGCTCTGCCCCTCAGGCTGTCACAGCGTTCCAAACGAGAAGATCGCGATATGGCTGAAGGACTGCAGGTGGGTGCTCCCGCCGGCGGGTCGCTGCGGCAGCGGGGCCGGGCAGTGCCCGCGGCGCGGAGGGGAGGGAGGCAGCCCCGGCGGGCATGGCCGCGGAGCGGGGAGCGGAGCGGTCACCGGCGCTGTCACGGCCGCCCTTCGGCGCTGCGCGGGCTGTGCCTCCGGCCGGGCTGTGCCTCCGGCCGCCTGCGCCGGGAGCAGCGCCCCGAGTCGCATGGCCACAGGGGAGCTGGCGTTCGGCACCGCTTCTCTCCTTGGCGTCTCAGTAATGAGCCTGAAGGCTTTCAGCCGCCGGGGGAGGAACTCAGCTAGGGTAAGGAAGGCAGCATTACTTTGGAAGCTGCAGTGGTTGTCACCGAGGGACTCCAGTTTAAAGCTTCCACTGTTTCCTTGCCTGGTTTTTGGTGCATAATTAAAGAAACGGTGCTTCCGCGGCATGGCCTCTGTGCTTACGGGTCTTCAGGAGTGATGGCACAGTTTACACTAACCTGATTTATCTGAGTCTCTTAATGTCATCTGTCCTTAACTTGAGGCATGGTATATATATTCTGTGCTTCTATTACTGTTGCAAACTAATCTTTGGTGTTTGGAACAGGCTGATGGCATTACTTCATCCTCAGTCACATAAAAGCACAAATGCTACATTAGTAGCAGCTGCTTTTGTCCTGTCTTTTTGTCTGTTCAGTCCCAACAACCCTTGGAGGCACAGTTGATAGGGAGAAGCTAACAATTAGCTTTCCAGTTGCTAACAATGACATTTCAAGACCTCTGCTATTTGATATTTCTGATTTCTTTCTGCTTTTAAGAGCAGCTACGTTAAGGCGAGAATTTACCACTGAGATTAGCTGTGCCTTTGTGATCTCTTGATCCAGTAAGCAGCTGACTGAGCTTACTCTGTGAAGTGTGGGTTGTTTCATAGCTACAGGATCCTCTGTATAGTTTTCTTCAGATCTTTACAGGCTGTGCCTTGGATAGGGTGTTGGCAGCTACAGGCTTGAAATCGTAGTAATCCCTAAAATATAATGTTCAGACTTGACAGACCATCTTCCAAAATGCCAGAATGGGAGAAGATTTTTCTGACTTTACCTCAGATCTGGTGTCCTGTCGGTCTACCAAACTATATCCTTAAAAATCGGTATTATGAATTCTGTGCTTTCTTAGAAGTATTTTTTTGAGCCAGGAGGGCAAAAAATGTAAGGACTGGAGGGGGAAGAGGCCCTTGGGGGAGATATTCTTCCTAATGCTGCAGTGCCCCTATGTCTAAATCTGCAGGATGTCTGTCTAGAACCTTCCCTGGCCCTGTGGTCCTTACAATTTCCATACAGAATTTAAGGAATAGCACAACGCTGCAGACTGACAACACGAACATCTAATAGATGGCCAAAAGTCTTGAGTAATAACTTAAAGCTTGCAGTTTCATACCCATGCTTTGGTAACTACCTATTGTTAAAAGTGGCACCACACATTTCTGTGCAATGTGTTTGCATCTCTGGCGGTTGATTCCCAAAATAGGGGAATCTTGTTTTACAAATAACAAATGAAGCACAAGTTTACTGTTTTGCTAATATAGAAACGCAAATTTAGGTAATGCATGTTTGTGAAACCTGTTGTGCTCCTTCCACAGAAGCCTTTTAAGGTATAGCTGTTTACTACTGTCAGTATTTTCAGAGCAATCTTGTGTTATCCTCAGAAAGATTAAAAAAAAAATATTTCCTAAACAATGCTATTCAGACAGGAGTTAGCCTCTGGTCTATGGCATGCAAGGTGCCAGCATGTACGGCTCATGTCTGGGAGGTGCAATCCCAGCTGCCTGTGAAGGGCTGCACAGTTCCTTGTGTTTTAAACTGCAGAACAGTGTATTTCTTTTGTGCCTAATATACGTGCAAGCAGTTGCTAGCATGTGTAGTAAAGTGATAATTCACTTTTCAGTGTTACAAGTGATTGTATGTATAGAAACCTTGAACTGATTGTCTCTCGATGGCAGTGTACATAGGAAAAGAGGCTAGCATTAACAGAGGACAGAATAGCCCTGCAGATACTACAGTGTTTTGTTTAAAAATACCAGTTGTGAAATTTACAACTTGTAAGTTGTCCTCCCTGAAGATTCTTACTTGCTTAATAACACCGGTTTTGCTGTCGAGCTTTGATTGCTACAAAGTGTAGGCATACACAAACCGAGCTTCTATTTCTGGTTCATGGCACAACCTTATTCTTACAAGTTAGCTCCATAACAAGTTACCATGTAGCCATTACTACAAATGTATTTCAGTTACTGAAATACAATATTTTCTCTGTTCCATGTTTTCTAAAAGCAGTCCTTCACATTTTGTCTGAGTTTCTGTGCGTGTTTGTGGAATCAGAAGAAAATTGGCACTTTTAAAATCTCATTTTCTGGTTTGAGTTGGCAGCAGCACAGAAAAACCTTACTATCAACCCACTGCATAAATAGATCTGCTTATAAGATGGATTCCTTTGTTTGTTTCTAAAAGCATCAATAGTAGTCTAATATGGATAAAAAGAATTACTAGCTGTCCTTTGATATTTATGTTAGTGGTTTGAGGCTCTTATTACTTGGGCATCTCTGTTTCACATCTGCTTTGGAGGAGAGGAGGGTTCCTAATATCCCATGTTACGTACCTTGGTAGACACATGTTTTGTTGTTTTGGGTTTTTTGTAAAGAAACAACTAACAGCAAACCCCAAAAGAAAAAAAGCAAATATTTATCATACTGTGATAAGAATTACAGGGACATAAAAAATGTCAGATGTTACTCAAAGTCTCTGGTTCGTTCATGTTTTGGGAATCGCATGTCTTTGAGAAAGGCCTCTTTTGCTCTCTCCCGAGTACTTTGAAAAGGCATTTTGAAGTAATAAGAAAGCTCATAAAAGTTGAAACATAAGTGTTTGTATTACACTGATAGATAGAAAGAAATTTTTGCAAACTCTTATGATGACGTGTATTATTTTGATTGAATATATTTAAACTCTGCCAGTAATACAGGGGATGTGGGAGGTATCTACAAACCATCTCCTGTAGATATGCAGGAAATGAGTTCTTGAAATGCCTCAGAAAGAAGAGTTTTTTTGCCTCCAGTTTAAAATAAACCTGGCTTCTGCCCAGTTAAGGTTTTAAAAGCTGAGGTTTAAACACTTCCACTGCACAGTGCAAAACCCTTGTCCTGTTCTGAAAGACCACCTGAGCACAATAGGTAGCTGAACAAACAAAGCTCTGGGATGAGAGGAAGCCTTGAGGCTGCGTATGGCACGGAGACCCCATCCTGAGGGCACAGCAAGTGGAAGGGTCCCCCAGCCCAAACATTCCCAAGTGCACAGGGCTGCTCTGAGACAGAACTGTGGGCCTTGGTGGTGAAAAACAGCCTGGTGCAGAAAGGCAGAGCTATCCATGCTGTTGTCCGAAAGGATTTTTGCGTGGTACTTGTCCCTTGTTTAAACTCATTTTTTGTCTAGTTCTTAAGAGCAAGTTTTTCAAAGGCAGGGGGTATATGGCAGCTGTGTGCAGCAGTGCAGGCAGGGCAGCAAGGGGTGGTTGACAAGGATGCTTTTGTGATAGCTGCTAGTGTGCTGTAGTGATGACAGACTTAATTTCTAAAGGAAAGTGCCAGCTTTGGTGGATGCTTTTACTGCTTTCTGCCAGTCACTGCATGCAGCACTGACCTTGGCTGTCAAAGTCAATGCCAGCAAGTTTCTACATTGAAAACATAGAGGCATGGGAGTAGCCACCAGGGAAGGAGAGGGAGAAGGCTGGGAGCACACCCATCAGAGCCAGGCAGTAAACAACCAGCATAGTTACTACCTCAGAACATACGGCTTCTTGTAGTGTGATGGGTTTAGACAATATAGCCTAAGATTTTTCACACTCTGACTGGACAGACACATGGAAATACAGATCTGAGCCTCGGCAGAGTCTGTCCTGTCACCTGAAACGTGCTTATGCACCTGGATGCTTCAGGTGTTTGCCTTGGAGTCCCACTGTGGTGGGGCTTTGCTTTGCTTAGCAAAAGACGTGTTGAAGTGAGCTTGCTCCCTATCAGCAGGCTGCATCTGGAGAGAGTGAGGTCTTTTCAGAGGGGAAAGAAAAATATGGTTGTGAAGTGTAAGGTCTGTTAGAAAGCAGATGCAAACTTTCCTTGCTTAATTTGGCCATGGCACCAAAAGAAACACTATCAGAGCGCTGTTTACTTTCAAGTCTTTGGGCAGGTTTATGTGTTTGTCTAATTAAAAATCCAAATGAAACATACATAATGTAGGTACATAAATCATCTGCTTTCCCCTTCTTTATGAGTATTATATTTCTGAATTTGTTTTGAGCTTTGAAAGTTAATGCTGTGCTACTTAGAAGTGACAAGGCTTTGGTTAAACATGTCTGAGAGACAAGATGTGGAAACATCTAGCTAGTGTTAACAAATACAATGTGAACCCAGAGTGGGATTGGACCTGTCATTTGTGAGGCTTCTGCTGCTCCTTTCCAGAACCATGAGGTTCGGCAGATCCCTTTCCCTTCAGGCAGCAGCAATAGGAGGGATCATGCAAAAGAGAACTATTTTGAGGTCTATAAAGTATCAGAACTGGCAAGTGACAGCTAACGTAGCTATCAAGACTTTTATCTTGATTCTTCCAGATTGCCAAGTACA
Source organism: Eulacestoma nigropectus (assembly GCA_013397775.1). Taxonomy (NCBI): domain Eukaryota; kingdom Metazoa; phylum Chordata; class Aves; order Passeriformes; genus Eulacestoma; species Eulacestoma nigropectus. Next base: position 86,642 of record VZTE01000618.1, read on the forward strand.
ACTTTTCACCCCTCTCTCCAAGAAGTTTTAAAGATGTAGAAAAATGGCAACAGTTTTTGCTGCATAAATGAGACTGAATTAATCCATTCAAAAACTCATGCTTGTTTTTTCTGAGAGTTTTGCTGAGAAGTGCGTGATTTTCCTCAGCAGGGGCTGCTGCCCCTGAAGGTGTTTGAGCTTTGCAGTTACTATGTTTTGTTGTTTTCTCTGCAAGGTGTATTTATTTAGAGGGCTGGGGATTGTTTAGGAAGTTACTGCCAGTCGTCAGATGTTTGTGTTTTCTGGAGGTGGAGGGAGGGACAACTGCTGCTATCACAAGCTTGTTACATGCTGTAAAGAAGGACATGAAGCAGCAAGTTTTTTAAGTAGTGTTAATCTCTTCTGTGGTTTCAGAACGCCTCTGGGAGCCTCCCTGGATGAGCAAAGCAATCCTCTGTTGAAGGGTAAGGAAGGGCTTTACCTACTGAAGTCTCTTTTGCTGGAAACTGTGTTTTCGAGGACATTCATGTGAGACCTCATCTCTTTAATAGCAGTACAAACCACAGCCAGGTCAGCCTTGCAGAGTTATTCTCACAGCGGAGCAATTGTGCCCGAGAAACTGGAGAAGGGGGGAAAGAACCTGAATAAGTCTTTCTGGAGACCTTAGTAAGGTCGAAAAAAAACCCCAAATGTGCAAAACAGGGAGGTGATTTTGTCTCCCAGCTTGTGAGCATTAGGCAGTCTCTGCCTCTAATAACTGTAGTTGCCACGCCTGAAAATTTTACTATCCGAGCAGGTCTGAATACTAAAGTTCAAAGTACAGTGGGAATGTGCAGGTAGTGACAGTGTGAAGAAGAATTACTTGCTGTGCCTGGAGTCTTCACTTCAGCTCCTAATCTGGTACAGGAAGGTGAGAGGGGAATGCCTCAGCCGCACTCAGACTCTGGATTCCCGTGGTAAGATGTCTGGAGGGTAGCTAACGCAGCAGCAGAAGGCGCAAATGTGCCCAGTGGTACATCCAGGTTCCCACTTGCAGTTAGTTTGCTCGCACATTGACTCAGAGGTGTTTCTGAGCACAAAACTAAAGCAGTGTTGCAGTTGTTCTCTTTTAAAAGTTTTGCTGCGTTCTGAAATGTAACTTCTTGCTTCTTTATGCATTTTAACTGCATGAGTAATTCAAGGATTGTAAATAAAGGTTATTTCTTGTATCAAATGAAGTGTCTTGCTAATATCTTTAGATAAGCTGCTGGAAGGAAAACATTGGAGCATTGTAGTTGTTGAACTGCTAACTGTATGTTTTCAGGCATGCTGGTGAGAAGTGGAGGAAGTTTTGAAGATGACTTATCCCTGGGAGCCGAAGGTGGGTGTGGCAGATTATGACTCTTTTTCTAGCAAAAAAAAAATTATGTTTAGTCATCTGATTTTTATTTTGAAGAACGGCATTGGCTAGAAAGTCAGGATGAAGAACACAAAAAAATGCTGGAAGATTTGGTTTTTGAAGTTATTTAGATTATTGCTAGAGTTAAACACTCTGGGTCTCTGACCCAAAGGTCAGAGGCAGCCCTGAATTTGCTTCTGCCCTCTCATTTTCATACCCACAAAGACAGGACAGCCTGGAGCACTTACCAAGGCTGTGAGAAAATGATTTCTCCTACTTGCTCTTCTTGTCCATGGGTTACTCTTGGCAGCCATGCATGCCCCACTTCCACTGAATCCCTTGGGAGTGGCATATGCGAGCTTTTGAAAGGAGGAATGAAATTCTGTCAGCCAAGAGGCAAACCCATTAAGGGCTAAGTGCTTTTAAAAGTGAAAAGCACCAAAGCTGAGTAAGTATTTTGGATCAGCCACAATATACTTTCTTCTGTTGCTAGCTGCTTGCCTTTTCTTTCTCTTCTCTTTTTTAAGGGGAAGGAGATGTGGCTGTTCCCCATGGGCTTTGTGAAAAAGACTTCTGGCCTTCTGTTGATCGTAGATTAGAGGTGTCCATAAACAAACTAACAAAAGCGCTGTGGATTCTGTTCTAACAGCAGCATCTTGTAGTAAAATAGCAAAAAAATGTCTCACAAACCAAGTCCTGGGGTTATCTGACAAAACTACTCTCTCAGTTTAGCTTTTAATGTTTTTGAATTACAGTTTTTGCTAAGTGCCAGAACTGGTGTAGAAAGCCCTTTCCTTCCACATTAGTCTTGCCAGTAGTGTCAAAGTAGTGGGACAAGGCCTGGAGGAAGGAAATACCTTTAATTTTTAAAGATTTAAGACTTTTATGGAAAAAAGTTTATCTGGTAATGATCTTGATCTGATAATGATGGAAAAGCAGTAAATGAGTGTCCTACTGCAACAGATTAAATAGGATTACATTTTCCTATTGACAGTCTTTTCCACGTGTTGGATTGCTTGCAGTACAAAGATTTCACAGGAAAAGTTTCTTTGTAATGATAATCCAAGGGTCTGAGCATATGACCAAGAATACAAGAATCAGTGCATTTTAGTACATCATGTCACTTTTTTCTTTTCAATTTTTCTCCTTATAATTTCCAAGGACTTCTGTGTTTTATGAGTCTTTAGCATGATTTAGCTTGTTCAGATGAAAAGGCCCCAGTACTAGAATTGCTGGTTGATTTTTCTGGGTAAGGATGCGGGTGTTTCTGCTGGGCTTTGCTTCCCATCCAAGAACAGGGGGACAACAGAGCTGCTTGAAGCAGTGCTGCGTGCCCTGCCAGACAGACAGCCCCTTTGAGGCTGGGATGAATGGCCTGCTGTTGTGCAGCCCTGACTGCCTGAGTCCAGATACAAGCCAGAGCCCTGTGTGAATGGTACAGAGGGCATTGGGCAGGGACCCGTAACCCCAGCCCACTGTTGAGCTGTAAAACCTATGGTTCAGCTGTTCAGCTGAGTCACTGGATAATCCTTACAGATAGGCTTACCTTCATATTATAGGCAAGAGTATTAAAAAGAAGAGATGTGGGATCTGCGTTTTGCATACATTGCTTTATGATGACTCTGAAACCAAGAGAGAGGTTGTGAGGTTTCCATGTTTTACTCTCGGTTGCTGCCTTTACCCTGCTGGCACAGCGGGTCGAGATGCAGGGTTTTCCTGGCAGTGTGTGTGACATCACTTCACTCTTTTCATAGCTGATTCTGAGGGCTGCTATAACAGGCACGTGCTCCTTGCCTGTCTCCTGGGGCAAGTTGTTAATGCTGAGTTGCCTCTCTGGGGAAACCATAATTTAATTCTAAGGTTCAATTCTGAAAGAATAATGCTGCCTGGGGTGTTCCCATGTGATCCAGCTGCAGAAAGTGCTGAGTCCCCTGTCAGCCTGGTGACCAGGTGCTTGGTACCTGGCAGACAGCTTCCCTCCCGAGCCCTCTCAACTCTGAGCACGTCTGCTGGCCTCATCAGCACCAAGGGCTTCACTGAGCTGTTGTCCATGTATTTCACAGCCCAGGCAGCCAGGGCCCTGCCCCACTTTGCTGATGAAAAGATGAACAAATACAGTCTCAGCACCTGGCCATGTGGGCAGCTGCCTTTCTTATATTCCTTACTTTCTCTACTGAAGCAATCCTTGCATTCCTGCTTGTCCTCCTCCCCTTCCCACCCGGAAACAGCCCTGCAGCTGGTAATCATGTCTTCAGTTGCAAAGCAATAAATGGTTTATATAACAATTACCAGCTTATCACAATTTAAATTTTGAATAATAAGATTAATGACAGTATGTAAACCTGTGTCCATGTGAGATTTAATTTTAAACAGAGCTTGATTAAACCACATTATCTTTATATCAGCCATATACTAGAAACTCTTGACAATCACATTTATACGGAAAAAGTAAAATCTGATTTATGCAGGACTGTTGGTAAATGTGCTCACTGTCTGCTTCTTCATACTGATTGTGAGAAGTATAATTATGAAGAAGTCTGGATGTAACTTCTTCCTCTTTCTCTACAGCTAATCATCTACGGAGTGATACCCAAACAGAAACATGGTAAACATCTTTTTTTGTGTTTGTTTACTTCAGAGGAATATTTATACTGAATGGCAGGAGGGAGAATGGGCAGTAGAAGTTGTGGGGGCTACCGCAGAGCTAAAGCTCTTCTGCTCATGTCTGTTTACATGAAAGGGAAGGAAAAGATCCAGATAACATAGAACCAGTCCTTAGAAGGTGCAGAAAAAAAAAATCAGATTTTTATTCTTTCAGCAGACCTGACATCTATTTCGGAGTAGCAGGAGGAAAACAGAGAAATGACAAATCTTCGTAACTTAGCATGATTAACCTTCTTTGCTTCACTGATTGCTGTTTCAGAAATTTCAAGGGAAAATTAATTTTGCCTGTCACAGTCGATGTCTTTTGGGAGTAGAGAAAAAAGACTTTAAGAGAGGAGAGATGGTTAGAGCTTCTAAATAAAATGTGTTAAAACTAAAACCCCACTGAGACTTCAGTGAATATTGCACAGCCCCTGTGGGCAGCATCCTCTCTGCTCCTAAGCTGGGCTCCATAAATAAAAATACACTCTTAGGTGAATCCTCTGCTGCCTTTGGTTTCTTGGTGGCTATTCTTGGGGGGAACAGTTTGTTCCTCAGGGAGATTAGCAGTAACAGTATGTTTGAACCCAGGATACCACCTAATGCTCAGGCAGCTTCTCCAGATGCAGGGAAGAAATAGTTTGGGATTGGGAAAGAGACTGGCCAGCAGTGTAGGCTGGAGCTTGTCCTGCTTCACTTCCCCCCGCCTGGAGCCTCTTCAGCTTCCCCAGCCAGGTCCGGGCAGGTCGCAGTCCTGTGCTGCTGCAGGCAGGTGGCAGCTGGGGTGAGCCGGGTACCCGGGGCCTGGAGAGGGTGGCCTTGCATGGAGGAGTGGTCCTGCTGGAGGAGGCAGTGGCCCAGGGAAGGCAGGAAAAGGCAGGGCAAGGACAGCTCACCCTGAGGCTGGGCTTCCTTACTGGAGGAGGGTGGGAACAGGGAGGGTGGGGCAGCAAGGGCAGATCAGGGTTTTTCTCAGCTCGCATTTGCCTTTAAATTCATACTGTCTATGTACATTTTTACTGAGGTGGCCCAGGGTTTGCTTTTGTTTCTGTATTTCAATAAATGACATGGCTAATATAAACCAGATAACACCGAAGGGGAAAAGAGAAGTTCAGCAGTGCTGGAGGGTTGGCTCTCCAGCGAGACAGAGGATCAAGTCCCTGAACAGAAGAGGTTTATCACAGGGGTCCTCTCTGTTTGTGTTGACAGCAATGGTGTACTGGCAAAGGACAGGAGGCTGCAGTTCCATCAGAAGGGGAGAAGTATGAACTCTACCGGCTCTGGAAAAAGCAGCGCAACTGTTTCAAGGTAAAAGAGTACTATGCTTTGAAGGTCTGTTTTTCAGTTAAATGGACTTGGCTTGTTTTATGTGCATTGTTGCATTTAGTAGCTGAGAAGGGAATTTTCATTTGGTTGCTTGAAAAACGTCTAATTTTTTTTAGTTGTGGTTTTCGGTAAATGCTTACAAATGGACCTAAACATTAAAAATGCCTGAAATTTTAATGGCATTTTAAAATTTGAGCTGTGCAGAATAGGACTGATTTTAGAAATCACAGGATTAGATCTGTGATGTGTCTGGGCCAATGGCTCTCATCATGGGAATCAAAACTTTAGATGCAGAGATCTCCACAATTATTACAAAACCAGGCTGAGCTGCGGGAGTCAAAGGTTCAATTAACCAAACTGGTTACTGGGCTGAGTTAGCAGCTGGACAGAAGGGACTGGATCTTAAAAGGAGACAGGTAGATCATAAATATCTTTCATATGTCTAGCGTTTCTGAATTACTGGAGCTTTATGAAGAAGATCCTGAAGAAGTGCTCTATAACCTTGGGTTTGGAAGAGATGAACCAGATATTGCTTCAAAAATTCCAGCAAGATTTTTTAATTCATCATCATTTGCCAGAGGGATAGATATCAAAGTGTTCTTGAATGCCCAAATACAGCGCATGGAAGTGGAAAATCCAAGTTTTGCTTTAACAAGTAAGTATGTTTTTGAAGCACAGTTTATTTATGAGTTTATTAACTATGTAAACAACCCCAAAAGACGTGTGTATCTAATACTCTGGCAAAACTCAGTTACAACCTAAAGGCCAGAGTCCATTCAGAATTCATAATGAAACTCTTGCTTGATCTTAAATAGGCAAGAGGTGACCACCAGGGTACTCCTTGGGGTGAGTGGAAGGGGTTTGTAGTGGTGGAGGGAAATAAAAGGCATCCTGTAGGGTATACTGCCTCCTGGTTTGTATCATTCTCATCTCTTACTCTAATCTTGTCTTCTGTTGCAGCTTTAGAGCACTGAAACAAATAGCAATATCCCTCTGTTTCTGGTGTTCTTCAGTCTCTGGGTGGGATTTTTTTCTGGGTGGTAGCGACCTATTTTTGTCATTGTTGAAATCTGGGACAGTATTTCTTTTGACTCGGACAGGAGCTTTGTTGGATCTGTAATAAGTGTTGCTGAAATGAGGGCATAGCTGTCCTTTTGTAGTTGTAGATGGAGAGAGCAATGTGAGTAACACTTTCTTTCTAGCATTGTGTAAATAAACTTGCATTCACACACATATGCCACTTACTTGCTTTGGGAGAAGTTTGCATGCTGTTCTTGTGCATTGAGTAAAGATTCTTGCAAAGGTTTTTCTTTTTTTCCATGGTATGATATCACTTTCATGTTACAGGCCAAGGCAGTGTTCATTCAGCCTTAGGGGCCCTTGATAAAAGTAGGAGGAGGTTTGTGGGGCTGGGCAGAGGTTATGATCGAAATTCCTTCTTCAGATATGCCTTGTGTTTTGTTTCTGTGCAGGTCGTTTTCGTCAGATTGAAGTGCTTACTACTGTGGCCAATGCTTTTTCTTCTTTGTATTCTCAAGTCTCTGGGACTCCTTTGCAGAAAATTGGTAGTATGAATTCAGTGTCTTCCAGCAGAGAGGCATCCAGCCCTCCCCCTCTGAATCGCAGCAATACAGCCAGTCGGTTAATGAAGACCTTGTCAAAACTCAACCTATGTGGCACACAGCAAGCTGATGGCAGCAGCTCCTCAAGTCCTTCGCCTGTTGAAAAAGGGAAAAGTCCAGCTGAAGTAGGGAGTGAGGAAAATGATGTGAAAAATGAATCTAAATTGCCAAAATATCCTAAAAAGAAAGACTGTCCCTCTTTTTTGGCTACTGTAAAGGAGGAGATAGGCAGCAGTCAGACAAAGGCCGCAAACACAGAGAGACCTGCGCACCTCCCTGGTGTGACTGATGGTGCACAAGAGGGTACTGTGCCTCCAGCAGATGGGCAGGGTGGCAGGTTGGCAAGTGCCCAGGACAGACCATGCGAAGAACCCGGTCTTTTGGACTCGCCAGGCCTCAGCAGCAGTTCCAGTACATCTGACAGCAGTGTCCTGACACAGAGACTGTCCACAGCATCGCCAGGTAGAGACCCCTGCACTCCCCTCGCAAACCCGTCCATAACAAACCTAATGCTGCAGCAGAAGGACTCCTTTGAGATGGAAGAGGTGAGTGAAGATACATGACTATCTTTGTGCATACAGTTTACATAACTCGCTGTCTGCCAGCAGAGGAATGTTCCCTCCTGTGCAGTTGACAGTGTTTTCTCCAGGAATACTTCAAATTCCCTGAGTGCTGCGCTTTCTCAGCAGTTGCAGGCTGCTCTAATTGATCCTCTTAATGAAGTAACTTGGTGCTGCTGCTGCTGTTGTTCCTAAGAGTCAGTGGGAAAGTTCTCATTCTTTTTTTTTGTTAATCAAATTCAGGTAATTGCAATCAGTGGCATAACTCTGAGGAAGTTTTCCCTGTGTAAGTAGATCTAGGTTAGGCTTTGTACTCACCAAAACCTTGGGGTTTTAATTTTTATTTGACTTAAATGGTTAACTAGAAATCATTACTTTTGTTGCTTAAAAGTAAATTCCGTTTATTAATTGATGTTGATTAAAGATAAATTTGTGAATAAAGCAAGAGTTTTGCTGCATGACACAGAACAGGGTCTTTCATGCAGCGTGAGGTGCTCATCTTGTGCAACTTTTGTTTTGATAATAATCTAGTGTAAGATGATTTATTTGTTCTCTGGAAATTAGCACATTGAAAGTCACTGTGACATGATTTTTGGCAATGGCTTAGTTACAGATTCTGTGGTAGCTGTCTTTTAATATCTTCATAAATGCAGATATCCATTTTTATATTGGTAATTGTCCCAAAGGAATTTTAATTCCCAGATTCCCGTGAGTGATTTGTTTATTAGGCTAGTAAACATGCAGCCAACAAATTCAAGAATGCAATTTAGACTTGCAGCTTGAATTGTAAGAACTGTCTCAAAATTCTTAAATGAGTAGATGCTTTTGTGGACACATTTCAGTGTGACTCGTAAAAGTTCAGCAGTTAACTTCTTTGTCTATGTGAAATAGATATATAAAATGAAGGATATTGTGACTTCATTGGTGAAATGAAGAAAGCAAGTGAATAGAAAAGCCCCAGAGTTTTACAGTGAATGACGAAGTGATGATTTGGTAGATACTGTGTCTAGTGTCATATTGTCATGACAAGCTCTTCTGGATGAACTAATGTATATGAAGGCACTCATTAAGCCAAAAAAAAGGTAATCAAGCCTCTTGTGGTTCCTGCCACCTATTAATGCCAGTGTGTCCTCACCCACATGTTGTGTGGCCGTCTACTGAACCAGAACAAAGGACTGGTCCAATTGAGAGGGGAAAAAGAAACCCAGTGCATTTTGATTTATTTCTTTTTCCCGGCTTAGTTTTTAGCCAGATAATTTTCTTGATACAGCTTTTTGTGTAGCTACAAAAATGTTTGCGTTGGCACAATTGGAGGGGACTGAGCAGCAGTGCATTTTGCTGCATGTTTCAGAGGAGAAATCCATTTTTGGTACCCTAGGGCAAAACTGAAACAATTAATGTATTTTATATATATATGCATATATGTGTGTATATTAAAGAGGAGTGGATTTTTCCTTCAGAGTAAGTTGGACTGTAAAGACTTGCTGTATTCTGCACAAAAGCGATGTGTTTGTGAAGTTTTTGTTGACACACTTCGTGCAGTGATGCCAGGCATAAACACAGCTGTTTTGGCAAGACAGCATATGATGTGGGATGGGATTGTGGTGAATTTTTTGTTGATGCAATATAGTATATACTTATCAACTGCCTACAGATCCCTGGGAGGGAGGGATTCAGTTTTGTTGAAGACCTTTTAGAACAATTCCTGGCAGTGTGATTTTATTTTTGTGCGTCTCTAAGCAGGGTGTAATGAACAATAAACTGTATTAGAAATGGTGACAATAACTCCTCCCCCTGTTTTCCTAGCTTGGCTTGGAGTGCATTCTTATGCATAAGAAAGATGACAGATATATCAAGGAAGTTCTTTCCATGCTTACGAATGCCTTGGAGGTTTGTGTGCCCTTCGGAAGTCTGTGGCTGTGAAGATAGCTAGTGTGGGAGTGAGTCAGGGCAGGATTTCCCCCGAGCACCCACTTCGGAGGTGGCCAGTGACAGTCTTGAAGGTCATTTACCAGCATGAATATTGGCTGAAGGGATGGGGAAGGAGCTTCTGTGTGCTTGAGGAGCTGCACCGTGCTGTGGACACAGTTGGAATGCTGTCTCCCAGCCAAGGACAGGAGGTGGATGGCATTTAAATGAGAAGAGGCTTAGCTGTTGGAAGGCTGCACATTTAGCTATCAGAAACTGGGGGGTTTTGAGAGAATCAAGACATCTTTCCTGGAAGGCCAGTTTTATTAAAGTGTCTGTAAGATTACTTGCTGTTCCTTGTTTAAAAAAAAAAAAAAAAAAAAAAAATTTTTCTTATTTTTTNTCAAAAATTCTTGAAGGGAGAGGACTAGCAGAAAAAAAAAAAAAAAAAATTTTTCCTAATCTTTAAATGGTGAGTCCCTTCTATGCTCCCCTGCATTTGAATGAAATAAGGATTTACTCCTTTGGTACAGCCTTCATCTCCTAACAGAACAGAAGCTGCTAGGTTTATCGTGCAAAAGAAATGCTGCTCACTTATTAATGGTGAAAAGTTCAAGCCAAGTACTCCTCAAAACCCTTGTAACTGAGAAAATGCACCCTTGTGGCTGCTATACACATGATATCAATGCAGATATAAACTCTTTTTTAGCCAAATAGTAATCTTGGCTTATCAACATCAGTATCTTGATTTTTGATAATTTGATAAAATTAATGATAAGTTGGTAAAAAATGGAGATAAATTCATTGCATGATAATTTTGAAACTGGGCTGGCAGCCCATTAGAGGGAAGGGTTTTGGATAATTGGATTGGGGGGTTATGCATGTAGACTTGCATGTGATCCATTAGGATTTTTTATGGCTCACACAAAAGAGAGAACATATTCTTGGTTTTGAACGAAACAAAGGCCTCCCTGTTGATATTTTAGGCATATTCTTTTCATTGTTCGAACGTTTGCCTGAGAACTGCTTTCTTAAAAATACTGTGTTTCACAAAGTTATTGAGTAAAAGGATTCATTTTTATGTAGTTCTAAGTTTCCCAGTTGAAATGTGCATGGATCTGAATATGTTATCTTCCTTTTCTGTATTGAAAGACATAAGAAGTATTTCCATGCGTAGTGGCATGAGGAGGTCTGGGGTAGGTTTTGGCTGGGTCTGGGTCCTTCTGCTGGAGGACTGGTGGCTTGTAGGAAATAGTTGGTAGGGCATCAGATGACAGTCCTTGTGTGCTGACCTCCTGATAGATTTTTCTAAACGTCTTGTTCTTTATATTCAAATGAAGGGCCAAGAGTTCTGACTGGAAAAAGTCAGCAGTGTAAACGTGGTCAGAGGTGTTTCCACACAGTAATTTTAGTGTTTTGTCGAAGAGGAACTGAGAACTCTGTGTTGTCACAGGATGTGATTTCCAGGTCTTCGTGCACGCTGTGTGTAACCAGAGGGGAGTCCTGTGCTGTGGGTGGGAGGTGCTCCCCAAGGATCCCTGTTCTCCTCCAGGAGCATTGCTGAATGCCTGATGAAAGTTGGTTCAAGTAGATTACAATTTGCTCCTTTGATCAGTATATGCTGTTGAATTGGAGGAAAAACCAACAAAACCTCCTCCTGCATGTGCAGTGTGTATAGCTCAGGCATTCTTAAGCACAGGAACATATTCCAGTTGGCCTGACAAAATATTCCTCTCCTCTTCCTGATAGATCCAGAGTACAGAAGGGGATCTACCTCACGTTTCAGCTACACACCAGCTAGCAGTGACCAAGTCAAGGAAAGGTGAGTAGACTGCAACTTCTGTGAGACAACAGACTGCTGAGTGTCCTTCCATCTCTGGAAGGCTGATTCAGATATTTTAAGCTTCTAAAGTTTGTTTTTTCTCTAGAAATAAAAAAGTTCCGTGTTTCTTTTTTAGCTAAATCACAGAACATTACTACAAAGTGGCAACCAAATTACAGGCAAGACAACAGCCCTGTAACCTCACTGGCTGTTTTCACTTTTGTATAATTGATTCAGGCTCAGACGGCCTGAAATGTTAATTCAGATTGTGTGGGATTTTTTTTTCCTTAGTAGATCCTGTAATTTACGATACCTATTTAAACTGAAATTATGTTGTTTTAAACCTAAATTGCATGATATATGCAGCTTTTCTCTATGCACTACTGCTCTGTCTGCAGGCTGCCTGCGCAGAAAACTAGTGTCTGCACCCACGTGGAAATCATAGTCCCTCACATGGAAAACGCTGTGCACTGGCTGTTGCGGTTCACTTAGTTCGTGCTTTCATCTCGAGTTCTTATTTATGTGTTTTATGGCTTGGGAGGGGTAAAAAGCTGACTTCTAAGTTCATTGTGTGATTGTTACTTTGCCCAGTAAACAGCAAGTGAAGTCCATTTTCTAGCTGATACATTTAATTAAAGAAGAACTAGAGCTTGTTGTGCTTAGTGAGGTGCTTAGATGTGATGCAGTTTCTTGGTGAAACATCATTAGCATCTCTACATACTAAAGAGAGGCAGAAAAACCTGTCTTAAGAAACAGACATTATCTTATTTGCATTTTCACAAATGAATTGACAATCTTGTGAACTGTCAGCTGAATTGCATTAACATGGTTGAGAGTGCCCTGGACTAAGTGTTGGAGGGTAATGCCTGGCTGTTGGTGGTAGCTTGTGCTACTTGTTCATCAGCGTTTTTGCACAACACAGCCTAGGGCTCACTAAGCTTCCTCTGCTACAAACATAGGCCACTAAGGATTGCCAGAAACTGAACCTCTAACTTCCCAGTACTTCTTCTTTAGCTGATTTCAAAGTTCATTACTACCTGCTTTACATGATTACATGAAATGAGGTGCAGTCTTTACAGGGCAGGTCTCCTGTTTGCCTGGCCTCTCCAGCTTCAGGAAGAGCTTTTCAGAGAAAACCAACTTAAGGAACCAGGAGCTGCAGTTAGGGAGGAGAAAAATAAATTTTTTCATCTTCTGAATTGCTTATTTTGTTTTCTGCTCCCAGTAGTTATTTTACTCTCTTCTTCCAGCATGCAACAAAGAAAAGTCAGATAGTCCTGTGTGTACCTGCTGAAAGGTACCAACAGTTCTAGCAATGGGACTTCAGTCTGACAGAAGCAGGCCATGCTGGGTCATGTTTCCCAGGCACTATGTCTCACCTATTTCTGAATACTCTTGGCACAGATTAGTGGTGTCACTTTATTATCAGGCAGGCATTGCCTAGAGTTTTCTATGACTCATCTAACAAAGGTATCAATGCCTGCACATTTGCTAAAAGTTAGTCTGAGACCAGCATTTTATTTCACTTGGAAGATGTGAAAAACTTAGGACTTTTTTCTATGTGGATTTCAGTAAAGTTGCCAAGAGAGAGAACGTTTGATGGAGAACTTACCCAAAACGTAAAAAAACTGTAGCCAAATTGTTTTTTGCAAGTTGTCCAACATGAGACAACATAGATGCCTGCTTTCTCTGAGAGTGGAAGTTCACCAAGTGTGAAGGCATCCAGAGTTAATGGTCACTTATTAAAAATGCTGGCCATTGTGCCTGAGTGTGAAATGCCACTCTCACCAGCAAATTCATGAGGTGGAATCAGCATGAAGTTCAACCATAGGTCTTCTGTTGCAATGTGATTTCAGTCAATGATCCTTATACAAACGCACCTTTTTCAGTGGCTTTGCCTCTACTGTACATAAGCACCCATAAACAAAAAATTTGTTCCAGGTGAATGCTTCCCCTGAAGGAATACTTCTGTACTTTTTCTTTTCATGTGGTGATATTTCTTTGTTAATTAGCAGGATTGGTGTTCTTTGATACAGATTATTATAAACCTTGCAGTGTCATTTTACATCTACACAGAGGGCTGTGGATGCTTTCTCTGACATTTACAACAGTTTGTAAGGAATGTTAAGAGGGCCTTTAAAAAGAAGTGAAGTATTCAAATTAAAAAAAATATTCTCTTTCCTATTGAAATATTCTGGTTGACTGTTGACTATTATGGTTGAACAACACAGTCTGCTGTTGCTTAGACTCGCAATTAAAGCATGTTTCTTATTTCAGTTTTTTTAGGAACACAAGAATGAAAAGCTTCAGCTAGTTTGCAAACATACAGCGCTGCTAAATGTCCACTATAAAAAAAAATCTTATTGCAAAGTTATCTGGTAGAAAGGTTTGTTAGTTCAAAACCAAAATTCTTACTGACAATATCATACAGCAGCACCTTCCATTCCAAAAAATGCCCCCAAAGCAAGAAACTACAGGTACAATGCCTAGAGGACAAAGTATTCTCAAGACATTGTAATTCATGAATATCTGGTTGTTGGCATCAATGGCTCTGTGAAATTTTGAGTGGCCACAGACCTGTTTATTTTAAGGCATCCTACATTGACAGTGAAAAGCAGTTACTGGTTTTGAAAATTCAGTTCTTGAAAGGGAAGAAAGCACATCATCAACACTTCCTGTCCTTAATATTTTATTGTATTTATAGCTCTCTGTGGGTGCAGCTCCACAGGAGATTGGAGATGGGGAAATGAGAAGAAAACATCTGGAACAGATTTAGTATTTGTGGGAGTCTGCACTTATCTGTCCAGATGCTAGGAAATCCCCAGGGACTCAGAGAATTTTTGCAGCAGGGCTCCCTACTGGGCTGGTTTTGTTAGTACTGGGGTGCAGGGTGTGATCAGTATGCGAAAAAGAGACAGCTGATACTTAATCTATAATTAAATACTTTATAGTTTAGTTGGGAATGTTAATTTATTAATTATCTTATAAAATACAAAGTGCATTAGAGCTTTTCCAATAGTGCAGGTACAAGAAACAAATATTAAAGCTTCATGGACAGTTTCCACATATTTCTCCTCCTCTTCTGTGTGAGCAGTTGAATGATGGAGAAGATGTTAGACTGACAGTCCACTGGTAGCCGATTATTATGTTAAAATAGATGAATTAATCATTTCCCTGATAGGGATGCTCATATGAATCTGCTCTCACGTTTTGTAAACCACAGAGTTATTTCTTCATCATATGTTCTTTGTTTAGAATATTTTCAGTTTATTTAGTTTATTTATGAATGCACACATTTTTTGACACATATTCAGTGCCTAGGTATACTTTGATTTTTTTTCATATAGCTTAAAACAACAATCCAAGAGGCATTTTAATTTGTGCTCTGTTAAATTGCGTTGGGAGTTTGATTGTTCCTGCTGATTTTGTTTGTCGTGGCTGGTTCCTTCTCCCACACTTTACTTATTATCCTGCCCCGGCCTCCTCCCAGTAGTTCAGATTTCCTCTGTGTAGTGCTGACAGTACTTTTGGGTGGCAGAATCGGTGTTGTGCAGTGGCACCTTTTTGCAGAAGGTGCAGTTGTCTTGCTGGGGTTACACAGGGCAAGGGACGATCCCAGGCTGGCGCCTATAACCCAATCTTTGGTGCTGAGTTTTCTCCACTCGAGGTGAAGAGACAGGAGCCATATCTCATCACAAACTCCTTCTCTTAAGATTCTCCTTTGCCAGGAGGCATTTTTATCAAGAGGCAAATGTAACTCTGTAGCTTTTAAAAAAATGTTTTCATATTTTCCCCTTGTTTGCTTGAATCTGGTAGATATCCAGGTGCTATAGAGCAGGCTGTATAGCTGGATCAGTAGCTGTCAAGGAGGGTGGATACCATTATATATCAGTATATCCAAGCGTACTAGTTGGTATTTCCAGTCTTTACAAAACCAAACCTTGTCATTTCACTACTGATTCAGTAGAGATTCCAGTTCTTTATAATTTTTTACTGCATTTACATCATAGTGGTGTTACGGAGAACCCTAAAAACTTGCAAAAGACAAGGTTAAGGTGTGGTAGCAGATGACTACTCAGAAAACATGTCTTTTCTGGTTTGCTTTAAAATGTTAAAAAAATCCTGGCACCTCTGTTGCACAGAAAGCAAGGGATGACTTTATTAAGGGGATGTCTCCTTAGGTGGAACCAAGGCAGTTTGAATCTGTTCGTACTGTGCCAGTTGCTTGCCATGGATAAATGAGGCTGCTGTGAATGACTGCTCTGGGCTGATCCCTTGACTGGCAGTATCTGTCCTGTAAGGCTGTCAAAGTATGTGCATAAATAACCGATGCTATAGAAAATGATCTAAAAGACTGATTTTAACTTCAATACTGTGTCTCTGAGAAGACCAAGAATTGATTTGAGAAAACAAATAGGTGTGATTTTCCTTTCTGAAAAGGAAAATTTATAGCTAAAAAGGAAATACTGACTGAGAAGGAAATAGAAGGGCAGGTCAGTATTCTATTGAGCAGTAATGAACTTCCCGCACATGAAAAGAGATGCCAGCATGTGCACTGGTGAAGTGCTTTATCTGAACTAGTGGGGTTCTCTTCCCTAACAGAGGTTAAGGCTTTCACCAGTACTGTTTTTCTCTCTTAAATTAAAATTCACCAGACACGAAAAGACAGGAGGCCAAAGTGTCTGACAACAAAAGTAGGTAACAGTTCACCTTGAAGAAAGTAACAGCTTCCCCCCAGCCTCCGCTGTGGCGACAAGCTGTTCATGGCATGCTCTTTCAGCTGTATTAATTGAATTGGGCAGTTAATAAGATCCAGTTCTCAGGGAAGTAATTTCCATTGTCTTTACTGGGAGTTAGGTGGGGATGTCTGTCTTGAGGTAGAAAAGTTGTTTGTCATTGCAGGATATTGTGGCTACCATGATAACAGAACAGCAGCACAATTTGAAAGACACTCCCTAAAAGCTGTGTGACATCACTGATACAGAAGCTTAATAGGCAGTTTGCCTCTACTGGTGTTCACAGACTGTGCAGGCTCTTACTTATTTCTGTGTTAGTAAAATGTTTCTCAAAATTAATACTAAAAAATATTAGTTCTGAATAGCCAGCTGTTTCAAAACAGTTTTCATAATGCATGCCAATGCATTGAGCTGTGAACTGCGATTAATTATATGATGACATTTAAGTGGGGCAAAATTCTGCATTGAGCCTTTGAGAAGACAGCAGCAAGCTCTCGCCTAAGGCTCAAGAGGAGGAGGTGACAGGGGTCTGGGGGCTACAGGCCACTGTAGTTGCTTCCCATCTCCAAGCTTTTATACTTCTGCTGAGGCCTAAAGGTGAGATAAGGTTGTTTCCTACCTCAGGCTGAGTAAAATATTTCTGGTGCCGTAAGGTAAACCTTGCATTTGGTGGGTGCTTCCTGTGTCCAGTCAGGAGCAATATACATGCAATAGTGAACTGCAGGGCTTGCTGAGATCTCCTTGCAAAGCTGCATAGCAAGTGCAGTGCTTGCATCAGAGGAATTCACTCCTGGGAAGCACTTAGGGTTTTAGAGCCTCTTTAGGCTCTTTTAATGCTTACCTAATGTGAGTAGAAAGGAACAAGCAGGAGGATCTTATCTTGCGTGTGTGAAATGAGCACTGGGAATGTGCTTTGGCAGATTGCCTGTTGATGTGTAAGGGATGTTCTGCATTTGTCCACTAAACCAGCAGTGGACCCTCTCCAGCAGTTGGCAGAGTCCTCCATATGGCCCTCTCTGCCCAAGTGATGGTGTTCCTTTGGATGTATGGGGTGGTGTAGGCTGGTAGAAGACCAGTGATCTTCAGTATCTCTGTGATCAGGAGAGGTGTCAAATCTGTACTTTTCAACACAAAACAACTCTTCCACTAGCCTGCATGTGAATTAACCAGTGAGGTGGTTTTGTGAAAGGAAAAGTCCAATGGTGGCAATATCTGCTGAGGTTTTTTTTCACAGCACAGGAAAGAAAAATGTAAAAGATGGTTTCTCTTCCACTGCTGCTTGAATTTTCACGAATAGGACTTTGTGTGAGAGAGACTTTGCTTGAAGCAACCAAGTTGTTTCTCTGTTTTATTCAAAGTGGAACTTGAAAAGCAATTGTATTACCCACTTAATGTTATTTTGTTGTAAAAGGAATGCATGTATTGAATGCGATTGGTCTTGAAAGGCTGTGATTTGTAAATTACTGTTGGGTTTTGGTTGTTTGAAACAGATCAGCTGTTACGGACAGCGAGTCAGCACTCTGACAGCAGTGGCTTCGCTGAGGACTCTACAGATTGTTCTCCATTCAATCAGCTTCAGGTAAGGCTCTCATCCTGTGGCTGAAATACTCCTGATTAAGGTGAAACAGGAGGGGAGAGTAGGAGGGATGTTGATGTTTTACTGCTACTGTGACTGTCAGTCGAGATCCTATGAAGTTACAATTTTCAGAGCTGGACCTGCCGAGTCTGTTACAGGACTCTGTTCAAATTTAAAAGCCTTTCTGGTAGGTTAATCTCGATATATTTGAGACTGGAATAAGCTCTAAGTTCGATATGTCCTGTTTGCTCTTTCTGGTATATCTTTTCTCACTGTCTGGTAGTCAATTCCTCTCAGTAGTGGGTAGCGATTAAGGTCTTGAAAGATTATAGCTATTCTGCTGATCATTTCATTTTTTTTATTTATTTCATTTTTGCCTTCCCACTCTTTTTTCTACTCTCCCCTGCCTCCTGCATATTTTTCTTCTTTCTATTTTTCTAAAATTAACAGCTATCAGAAAATGAAAACAGTTTCACACTAGCTTTACTGTGAAGATAGACTAATTTTAGTTGATCTTGAGCTTCCATGCTCTTTCTTGTTCCAGTTCCTTTGATCTTGGTCTCAGAAATTGCTGTGATGCTGACCAGAGACCTCATGTCTTAGGGAAAGCTTTTGTTCCAGCATGGTGTTTAGGTGTCTGCTCAATACACATGCTTGCACGGCATCGTATCTGATATTTTGGAGAGCTGTTCTCCTGGTTCTCCTAAAATATTCACACAGTAATAGCCATTATTTGATTGGCTTGTCAATCAGACAGAGAAAAGCCTTGAGTGGGATCCTGTCCTCCAGGCCAGCTATTTCTGGGACCTAGACCACAGCCCAGAGGAATAGATGGTATTCTGGGTACCTCCAGCAATATCATTTCTATAGCTTGTATCTGCTGAACTGTTTCTCATGCTACCATATGTTTCTCCCTTGTGGCACACCAAGTATTTTAAAAGCTGTTGGGCAGTTACTAGGAAGACATTTTTCACCCTCTCCATCCATCAGTGCTGCTTTTTCATTTTGGTACTGGTATTCTGGACTTTCCTATATAGTAGTTTTTCAACCGAGTTGAAATAAAATAAAAGCCAAGACAGAGTTAGTCTTTGTCTCCCTTAAATGTCAGCTTAATGTTTTCCAAGAGCAAGAAAGCGAATAAAGGGAAAAATGATCCTGAGTCCCTGCAAAGAGCATAAGCATCTGACATACTTGTTCAGCTCTCAACTAAACTGCAAATGCGCTGAAGTTGACAGGCATGTTAGAAGGAGAGTTGGTCACTCCTGATCTTTGTGTTGGTTGCAACCTGATTAAGAGCCCATTAAAAGCATGTTGCAGCTAAGTGCCCCTTCACTGGAATATTGGTGGAGTTTATATGTGTTGGCTGTAAAGGGAAGAGATTTTTCTGTTTTCTATTACGCTGTTTTGAAAAGGTATACTGAGGCTGCACGAGGTTTGTGCCATCGAGTTTCTAGGCTCTCCTCTGCCACCTTCACTGCTTTATTCAGACCAAGTGCTGAGCTGAATTCGGAAAATACGGGTGAATGATGCAGCTAGGGGAAATGAGAACTTGGCAGCTAGTGAAGAGAACCTGTGAAAAGATGAAGGGGATACAGAGGAGTATATATTGTTTCTTAAAAGGATGGTAATTTAGTGCCATCTACTGTTAAATTATTGACTCTAGCACCCATAGCCTTCCTCTGAAACTCAGGAGAGAACTCAAAATTTGAACCGTATTGCCTTTTGTCTCTGACTTCCAAAATTAAGATTTCTGAAGGAGATTTTGACATTGAGATGGAATAGTCTGCAGGGGGGGTTTGTGTTACCAAAGAAGCCAGAGTTCTCCATCCAAGTTCTTACGCCTTACTCATAGTTGAACAATGTGATGGAGGATTAGGACACAGACACACATGTAGCCCACATTATTTCACCTAGACATTACAATCTTATGTTCTCTTAATACCTTGAACTTGAAAAATACCTGAACCGGCACAGTCTTTCATAGTAATTTGTGGCTGTGCTAGTGAGTGCAATGTTAGGTACGTACTTACAAAGATAACCTTCGTGGCTGAAGTCTTCTAGATGGTTGGAGAAGGAACTATTGCCTGACAAACAGCGTAAGTAATCTCTTCAGAAGGAACTAATAATTAATGTCCTAACGGCAGCAAGAGCTGCAGAAATTAGAGATGGGAAAACTTCTAGTTCATGCATCAACTATGGTTAACTTCCAAGATTGTACTTTATGCCACATTCTTTTAGGAAAAGGTCTTGTCCACTTGTAAATAATACCAGTCAGGCCAGCTTCAAGAAAATGCTTTGCAGTGCATAGACCTCTTCTTATTTCCTTTGTCTTAGATGCTTTTCCTGCCATTTGTTACCTGTTAAATAAGCAACTCCCTCATATACGTTTTCTGGTTTAAACTGTGATCTAGACTGAAAAGGGGAAGAAGTATCAGGAGAAAGGAAGGATGCACTAATAGTACTGGATGTGGTCTTCAATTGAGATTAACATCCTAATGTGAGATTCTTGGTCTTCAACAATTCTTTAACTAAAAACAGGCTGAGTTTAAGGGCAGACTGGCTTTCCCATTCTTAGTGTTGTCCTGGAACACAGTTTCACTGGTCTGCAGTTCTCCTCACTTCTCTGTATACATTTCCTAATGCTACCCTTCATTTCAGTGCTGTGAACCTTTATGAATGGAAGATGCTTTGTAGCACAACCCAGCTATACGCTTGTCATCACTACCTGAAATACTAGCATTTTACTCTATTTGCTCTTACTCTTCTGCCACTTTTGTTCTTCTTACAATATAGAATTTATTGTCAAATCAAAGGAATGTGTGAATTATTTTCCCTTTAGAAAAATAAAAATCTCATTTTGGTGCCATACTCCACTGTACTTCTAATGTATCCGATACCATGGTTTCTTTGTTCTCCTTCACTGTTTTTCCTGCACACTAAGTGCATTATTCTTTCTGCTCCCCACCCCAATACCCAGTGAATGTTCTTGGACTCTTAGCCTGACTCCTGAGAAGGCAGTAGTTGAGTCTCCAGTACATTCACTCCTTTGCTGTCTCACATCTTTCCTAGGTTCAGGAGTCTTTGCAGGGCATGGGAAGCAGTGCTGACAGCTGTGACAGTGAAACAACTGTGACATCTCACAGTGAGGAACAGAAGACACCGATAGCCAAGGAACTGCCCTGTTTTGATAAGTTTGAGGAGGAGGAGGAGGAAGATGATGATGATGAGGAGGATTATGATGATGATGAAGAGGATATTATCTCTCAAGTAGAGAGACGAAAGGTAGGGGCATCTTCTGATAGAAGAAGGAGTGAAGATAGAAAAATTAGTGACTATAAAACTGAACAGAATCAAGGACAAGAAAGCAAGTCATCTCATGTATTAGAGGCAGTCCAAGGAGAGGTCAGCTCTAAAGAGGAAGACATTTCCAGTGAGCAGAAAGAATCAGAGGAAGGCAGTGTGTTTGAGTTTCCTCAGTACCACACACACCATATCCTCAAGTCGATGCAGTCTCTGGAAGATGGTGGCTCCTCCCCATCATCTGTGGACAGAGTTCACGTTGCCTTGCAGAGAGCTGAGATGAGGATCATCAGGTCACCTGACTTCAAGGCCAGGTGCACTCTGCTTAAGTCAAAAGATCTTCTGAGGAAGCAGAGACTGTGGTTTGCTGAATCGGGCTATCCTCTAAGGCGGTCTCAGTCTCTCCCAACTGCATTGCTGAATCCAGTGAAAGTGGTGTCCTCTGTGAATGTTCAGTTAACTCCAGGAAAAGAGACTCTCTGCAGTCCTCCTTCCTTCACCTACAAGTACACACGAGTGGAGGAGGACGAGAAAACAGCGTCTGAGAATGACAGAAGTGAGGATGAGGCCACCTCCAGCCATCCTGTGTGCAAATCCACACTGTTTATTGCGCCTTCGTCCTCCAAGAAAGAGGTGCCCCAGGCTGGGCCCAGCAGGCTGTCTGAAGAGCTCAGTCCCACCAGGGTACAGAGCTGCCCCCTGCACACACCAGCAGCCATGTCCCAGTCCACGTGCTCCCTTCATTCCCTCCCCACCGAGTGGCAGGACAGGCCACTGTGCGAGCACATGAGGACGCTCAGCACCCACAGTGTCCCAAGCATCTCTGGCTCTTCCTTCAGTGCCATGCTTTCCCCCTTCAGCTGTCCCTTCTTTCCAAGGCATGGAGTTCCTCATCGTCCTCTTGCCATGAACCCACCCTCCACTGTGGAGATGCAGCTACGCAGGGTCCTGCATGACATCAGAAACTCTCTGCAGAACCTCTCGCAGGTAAGAGGAAGCCAAATTTTGCCCCTGGAGAGAGGGGCAAACCAAGGTGATAACCTGAATATTCCTCTGTGTAGTTTAACAGATCAGGAAAAAAAGACATTTTGTGCAAGTCTGATTTGCTACAGTTTTAGGAGCTTCCATTTAAAGAGGCAGATTTAAAGTGTTTAGAGGTGGGAGTTCTAGGTTAGCTATTAGGAAAAAATTTTTCACCCAGAGTGTGGTTGGCCACTGGAACAGGCTCCCCAGGGAAGTGGTCACAGCACCAAGCCTGACAGTTCAGGAAGCATTTGGACAATGCTCTCAAGCACATGGTGTGACTCTTGGGGTTGTCCTGTGCAGGCCTAGGAGTTGGACTTTAATGACACTTGTGGGTCTCTTCCACGTCAAGATATTCTATGATTCTATGATTATCTTTTCAGTGCTCCACTATTTTTGCATTTAATGTTTTCTTGTTGCAGTTGACTCAGACTGATTTTTTTTTCCAATTTTTTTTATTTTTTAGCTTTTATGGATATTCTTGGATGAGAGGGAGAAACACTACTCTTTATCAGCTGTTATTTTAAGATAAGAATCATTAGCTTTAGATTCAAAAATGCATATTCATAGAATCACAGAATGGTCTAGTCAGTCCTTTGATTTCTCTTCTCTTTGACATACTTCTCATCCAGCTGATAAAAATGTATTTTTTTCCTTACAAGTCACAAAACTTCAATAATTATGTCAGTGATTGATCTCTGTGTGTTTCTCTGCTGTTTCATGCCAATCTTTTTCACTTACAACTCTGGAGCTAGTCAACGTGTTTTTGATACCATCAGTCTTTTATTAAGAATTGATTTTGCCAGAGCATGTGAAATTTTGTCCATCTCATCACTCAGAGGAGAAATGTTTGAGAATGCAAGCACGTAAATTTTACCAATTTCTGCCGCACCTTCTGCTCCTCTTCTCCTCATTGCCAGCTGTCTCTCCTCTGCCATCCTGGTTCTGCTGTTTTCTTAGGTAGTGATCCAGCTTAGGATCCTGCAAGCTTCTGCAGGAGGCTATGTGGGCAAAGCAGTTACAGACTCTGCTCATTTACTTATGAATACATGAATACTATTCAGCGGTAGACCTAAAATTTCTGTGCGTTTAAACCAGGAGCAAACATGCGCTTGGCTGCACCATAGTGCAGGTGGTAGGCTGTAGTGGGCTTTTTTGGGCCCCTGTTATTTTATTAACTTTGCCCCTTGTCCAAAGTTAGAGGTGAGTCCAGTCTTCCTTTGTTTACATCAGCTGGCCCTACTTCTCAGAGTAAGATTTGGTACTGTGACCAGCTCTGCAGCAGAGAGCTGTGGTCACTTGTGTTGTAAGTCAGCCATTGCTCAAGGTGGTGCTCATGGTGTGCCTGGGAGAAAGTGTTTGCAGAACTTAACCTTCTTTGGAGAATTCTCTCATGTGTACCAATTGCAGCCTTGATCTGTGTAAGGTTACAGTGTGCTCAGTACTTCTGCCACACATACTATGCTAACTAAAGTTGCTGAAAAAGAAACTTCTGTATTACATCCACAACTCAAGCTGATTCAGTCAAAAAAAAAAAGGGACATTGGAGGGGATAATAACATTTAGCCCACTTGTTCTTCTTCCAGCATATTTTGTCTAAACTAGTTTAATTTTGGGGGCTTGGTCCTTCCCATGGCAGAGGTTGGTATGAAAATGTATTCCTTGCTTTTTCTTACAGTAGAGATCGAGTTTGGCACATAGCATACTCAATGGCTAAAGAAAAAGTCAAGATGTTTAAATATTTGATTCTGATTTTAAGAAGGATTTAAGGAGGAGTAGATAAGTTGCTGATAAAACAGGAAACAGAGAAAGCTGGCAGAGGAAAAATAAACCTATCCCCTTGATATGATCATGTTTGAGCGAAACTTCTCTATATGAATGAACATGCTTCAAATTTTCCATGGCATATCAATAGTCTTTTGAATTATTTCAAAATTATATTGGACAAGCTGTCTTTTTCATGTTTGAGAAGGTAAACGTTCTTGCTGTTCCCACTGTTCTTTGTTGTGCTGTGTCTGTACATGTAACAAACCTCTGGATTTTATCTGTTTGCTCCATATGTTGTTGCAACATGCAAATAGAAATTCTTCAACAATCTTGTTTTCGTGAGAGTTCATTAGCAAGCTGGGGTCTTTGGATGTAGGCAATGTAGTGAGATTAAAAACGAAAACAAACAAAAATTCCCCAAACTAAGAACTGAAGAAAATCCCATGACAAATTTGACTGTAATCATGATTTCAAAATGGGACACAGTTTAATTTGCTCAGTTCTGGTTTTGGAGTTGTTCTTTTTATCATTAGCGGAGACAATTGAGACTACTAAGTTGACAATTGAGACTACTTAGTTTTTATTTCTGCTCACTGTGTCAGACAGGATTAATTTGGCTTTTCACCAGGAGCACACTTGCATTGCTGAGCTTTGGTGCACGTGTGTCCATTAAGAGGTGGTGCTGCCGTTTTGTAAGGTTGCCTTTTTGTAACACAGTATTTCCATGGATTGCAGAAATCTCAATGCCAGAAAGGTTATGTTTTAACAGTTACTGCTTTTGGAGTGTCTGCATTCGAGAGGATGCCTCTCCCATTTCAAATTGTTTGTTTCTTCCCCCTAGTACCCAGTGATGAGAGGTCAGGATCTTTCAGCTGCCACTGGTTACACTACTCAGAGATCATCCATTCTACCTCTCTACGAAGTAAGTGACCCTGTTTATGCAGTGGTACTGAGTCAAAATAAAACACAAAGAAATGTCCTAAATGTGTCACGGATCGTGCTAACTTTGGACAGTGCCTTGTCTTTGCTCTCAGGAGAGAGCTTCCTGCAACTAATGTTAAAAAGGAATTAATCTAAAAACATAGAAACCCTTTCATGTGTTTGCTTGTATGATACAGCTGAAAATGCTGTTTTCTTGAGTCACTGTGAATGCACAAAATGCAGCTTCCATCGTATGCTAAAGTTGCTGAGGTGCTGTTAACTCAAAGGGCACATGTGGGCAAATGTGGTTACAGGATCCAAACTTACTTTATTTCCCATGTAATTCATTATTATGTTTTTATTTCCCCAGAATACTTTCCAGGAGCTGCAAGTGGTGAGGAGAAATCTAAATTTATTCAGAACCCAAATGATGGATTTGGAATTGACTATGTTGTGTCAACAGACCACAGTTTATCAGCACATGACAGAGGAGGAAAGGTAAAATGATGGTGTTTGTTTGTTTGTTTTTAAAAAAAAAAAAAAAGAAAATACTCTGGCATATCAGAAAATACGTTACTGCCCTTGTAATCAGCAAGAAATCTGTTAGTTTCAATTTGAACAGAGTTGGAGCTGAGTTTTTGCCAAAATCTTATTTACTCTTTTCTTTATACATCTTCATTCTAGAGTTTTTTATTCTTTGTTGCTTCCAATCCTTATTTCTCACTAATTAATTTTTTTTTTCTGCATCCTTTCTCTAAAGTGATTCTACAGCTGCAGTTTTTAAGGGCTTTTATCATAGGATACTTCAACATAGAATATCGCAGGGGAAAAAGTTGTAAGGATTTTCATTTTAGATCACTCCCATCTTTGTAGATGTAAATAAAGAATGAACACGGTAGCATTCAGATGGTTTTCCAACTCTCAGTGGCTACTCAGCAGGCTACAGATGGCATTTGTATTCTGGCTCCGTGTGTTTGTGCTTGCCAGGAGTTGCAGTAGTAGCAGATCTGGAACAATTTTTAAAACTGATTATATAGTTTAGTTGAATCAGCTCTTGGCCTATCACTTTAAAAGTAAACATGTTTGAAATCAGTTGGCTGCCTTAGACAGTGGCTGCCTGGCCAAAATGTAGCTGTGAGTGCTGGGGAGTCTATAACCACACAGGAGAAGTAACATGCGATGACTGCATTACTCTGTGGTGCTTGTTCTTATCAGTTTGAAATTGCATTTGATTAGATATATGTAGAAGTACTGACTTCTTCTGCATTTAAAGCTAAAAATTTTGGAGAATATTCTGTGATACACTGTGTTGTTTTGTTTTTTCTGTGGAGTTACATATATTTTCTATAAATGGAAAAAGACTACTGTTCCATATAGTCATTCAGCTAATTTTTCTGTGAATTCTCTGTGTTCTGCTTTGTATTCCCTTGTATGAAGTCCTTTACTTGTGGCACTGTCCTGCTCAGTCACTCACCTCTTTGCAGCTAAGTGCAGTGAATGCTTTTGTTCTTTTTGGGATGGCCTTGCTGTAGATACGAAGCTGATCAGCTGCAGAGCCTGAGGAAGTCTGTCCGCATGGAGCTACAGGAGTTGGAGATGCAGTTGGAAGAACGCCTGCTTGCCCTGGAGGACCAGCTCAGAAGTCTGCACATGTCTTCACCTTACAGACCTCAGACACACATAGTAAGTACTCGTTTTGCGACAACATTACGTGTTTTCTCAATGTAATGTTCATCACGGAATCATAGAATAGTTTGGGTTGGAAGGGACCTTTAAAGATCGTCTAGTCCACTCCTGCTGCAATGAGCAGGGACAAATAATAACTCATAACTGTTAAAGCTCTTAGAGTGGAATGGAATCTTGGGAATCTAATGATGCCGTGTGTATTATCAGGGGTCATATTTTCTCATTTTCAGTCAGTATTTCATCTTGGGGAAAAGGTGTGTGACTGCCTCGGTGTTAGTGCGTATTAATACATATCTTCTGGGGTTCTTGGGCTGAAATAGGCAGACATCTTCTGTCAGTGCTTTCTTCTTTTTCTTCTTCATGACCCTGAGATCTCAGTTTTGGTAGCTAGTGCTCATGTATAAAATCCTTGGAGGGTGTTGATGGGCTTTCTGGAGTTTTTCTACACTGAATTTCTTGGGAAATGAGGGCAGAGAGATGAGAAATCCAGTGTTTCTCTCCCAAGAAATGGAGTGTGCTTTCTCTCTAGCTCTGCCAATCCATGGCAAAAAAACCCCAAAAAAAAAACAAAGCCCAAAGAAACCCAACCAGCCAACCAAAAAAAAAAAAAACCAAAACCAAACCAAACCAAAACAAAAAAAATGCACAAAAACCACAAAAATGGGAAAATCCCATTGTCATCCGTTTTTTCCTCCATTGCCTTTTGTAGCTCCTTCAGATGAACACATGGCTCCCTGACAAGCAACGGGAGAAGCTCTGTTCCCACAAATACTCCCCAAAAGCACAAGAAGGGGGATAAAAGGCATTTGTCTGTGTTTATTGGTGGCATGGCAATATACTCTCTCTTATTTTTCACTCAGCAGAAGACTGTTCCTCTTTTTTCTGCTGCAGTTCTGTCATCAGACGAACAAAAGAAGAACAGACGAAAAGTATCGTATGTTCTTCCTGGGTTTCATTTCTCTCTCTTAGCCAATCCTCTTCTGTAGAAGCAGGACAGGCACAGGCCGCATCTTCCTCTTTAGTATTTTGTCATGGGAAAAAAACTGAAACCCAAGAACAGGAAAATATGGTATTACTGTGATCTCAAGCCAAACTTGCGTTCTTTGAACCACATAAATATCTTTTTATTTGTGAATCCTTTTATAGAAGAGGGCCAGCTTTAAAAATGACTGAAATAAACTTTCTCCATCCAGCTCCGCTTCCTGTTTCCAGCTGTCTGGTTTTACAGAAAGTTGTCTGAGATGCAGCATGTTTATATACTAGCTTCTGAGAGTTCTAAAAAAGTCCCAAGTGCATTAACTTGACTTAATTTTTCAGGGTATGTATGGAAGCAGAAGTGCTGATAATCTGTCGTGTCCTTCTCCATTAAACGTCATTGAACCAGTAAGTAATTGTGTACTCTATGTTTTACTGATGAAAAGAACCAGGAAGGCTTTACTTTAATAAAAGGTTTCGGGAGATTAATTTGACACATAATTTTAGAAATACTTTACTCCCTTAAATAGCTTTGTTGAAAACAGCTGCAATTTTCCTTAAGCAAATTTAACGATAGGCGTAAATGGCTGTAGAGTCTTGTTAGCTTTTAAGAGAAATATGTAGAAGTAAGGTTTTTTTCATTTAGTTGATACAAATGGTGATACTACCTTGTGAATTTTCTAGGGAAAATTATTTCTTATATTTCTGTGCATTTTCTGCTACTGAAAATAAGTAGTTCAAAAACTGCAGAAAGGAAAGAACAAACAAACAAAAATCAAGCCCTTACATGTGTCTCTGTCAATCGCTCTGGCAAGAGGTATCCATACTGCAAAAGTTGGTGGCTTGGGGAAGTGCCACAATTTTTATTTATGTTGGCTTTCAAAAAGGCACGTTCCTTTTTATGATCCTCTTTGTTGCAGTCATAAAGGCAAAGTATATATTTATTTTACAGCTGTATTTGTTACATGGAGGGAATGAGGAAGTAATTAAATAAATAGCAAGAAAACATAGTTGAGTCTGTACGTGACTTTTTTGTATGCTTATTTGAGACTGTTTCTTTTCTGAATCCTTAGGTCTCTGAGCTTATTCGAGAGCAGTCATTTCTGAAGTCTGAACTGGGTTTAGGACTGGGAGAACTTGGACTGGAATCTCTCCCAGCAGAGGGTACAGAGTCCGTATTCTCCCATGGAAACTCGGATTCTTCTTCAGTGTGCTCTGGTCACACAGGTAGAAAAGCTAAGAGTCAAAGCAAGAAGTTGTACCGAGCCTCTGTTGCCTTAACACCAACTCCCCCAGTGAGAGCAGGCACTGGACAGCAGGTGGAAAGCTCTGAGGAGTTTGCAGACTCCAAGCCAGAGGTGGAGCACAAACTTGAAAAAGTCCCTCTCATGCCTTCAGTTGATGAAATCCACAAAGCGGTGGAGCAGGAGGAGCTGCAACAAGTCATACGGGAGGTGAGGATGGAGGGGCTGAGATCTGGGATGTTTGAACTGAGTTTACTGCAAACTAAAGACAAGGCTGGCTGTAAGTCCTGTCCACCTTCCCTCTCCAGCCAAGGCTCCATACTGTTCCTGTGCTGTGTTGGAAGGCTCAGAACATGTCAATACGTGTTGGAGCCACAGCTGTATTTATGTGCAAAGCAGTGGACGTTTTTTCAGTGATAGTGGTTGGCATGTAAATTAATAGCTAAATATGGCTGGGAAAGAACTTGCCATCTCTACTACTTGGTTAAGCAGCAGTATTTCAGATTCCCAAGTGAGAATTTTTGTCATGTTTGCTTGCTAAAATGCCAAACTGGAGTTCGTTTGCATGGTGAAATAATGTTTCTGAAATGACGCTGTAGTAAATGTTAAGCATGCTTTCCCAGTCCCCCTATCCCAACCACTAAGGACTATAGGAATGTAAATGAAACAAGCTGAAGGCAGGTGGGAAGTTATTTCAGAGTTTAAGAGTGATGCTGGATCAGTTCTGTTGGACTAGTTTTATTGGCAGTCAATGAAAGTGAGGAGTGCTTGGTTATTTTTCCTATGGGCCAGGTTAAGAAATGAGACTAAAACTACGTGTTTTGTGGCATGGCAAAAAAGCTCTCTGGCAAGTAATATAAATGGGGAAAGGAAGCCAAAGAAACTACTTGTTCTGAAAAGAAGTGCCTGTGAGAAAGTGGAGCAAACTCTGCTCTGAATACAGAAATGGGAATCGAGAACTTGTGGACTTTATTCCCTCTTCATCACCAGAGAGGGACCACTTAGCCTTTAGCTGAGGATCATCGGACCCTTAGCCTTTAGCTTGTACTTTGAAGCTTTTGTATGGCTCTGCCACAGACCACTAAAGACTAGGTAAGATGTCATGCTTAGAAATGTACATCAGGTCAGGCTGTAATGCCGTGGTACCTTCCAGGTCTGCCTGTTAAGGCTGTGGATAATTGGAACCAGCTTTACCTTAGCTTTGTCTTTGAAATGGATGAGATGCAGGCCACTCATCAGAAGACTTGTACATGAGATATTTATCACTGTGCTGCTGATTCTGCAGTGAAGCCAGGATGTGGCATTTGTATCCAGGTTGTCTGTAAAAATCCATGTGTTAGGGCAGTGGTGTCACAGTGGAGGGTTGCTGAAGGAGAAACCGGGATAGAAAGGAGAACTGTAATTCAAATGTACTGCAAAAGCAGCAGAGACAAAAAAAATCTGGAGTTAAAGGACGGAGTTATTTCAGTCAATATTTTTTCTGACGTTAGCCTCTGTGAAAGTTCCTCTTTAGCTTCATTAATTGATAGCAAATAAAGATACGTGCTCTGCACAGAGATTGTTATTTGGGTTGTGTGGCACTGAGGACATTGTAATGCTGAAAGAATCCACGCTGAACTGAGAGGCTACTACTCAAAGATAAGTAGTCAGCAAACAACTGAGCTTGACTCATTTTGTGAATATTTGAGCACACAGAGAGATTGTCCCTCAGTTTAACTTCACTGGCAGTGGGTTACGTATCAACTCAAGATTCTCAGCATGAGGAGTTTTGTAGGTCAGAGTGGAGATGCATTGGCTCAAAGCACCTGGTAGATTTTGCAGAGCCAGAATATGCTATTAAACACATGTCAGGAAAATCTTTATTATTTCATAAGAGCTAAAACAGAGCATACATTGAAATATGCCTTGCTTAAATAGCCCTGTTGTTAGCAAAGGAATTCCAGTTCCATTGTCAAAAGAAAGAAATCTGGTAGGATGCATTCTTGATGTATGCTCTCAGAAATATTAAACCCTTGCTTATTCCTCCCATTCTCTGTAGCTGCGTGACCTTGTGTTGGGGAGAGAAAAGCCAGGCAGTGGGTGTGATAAGCCTGGGTGGGCTGTAATGTGTGTGAACTTTGACCTATAACTATTTGCTCCGTGAAACAAACCCATGGTGTTAGCTTTTAGCATTAATGGGTTAACTCCCACGGGAAAACATTCAACAACATGAAGCTAAAATACCAAACAGTAGCTCTCTTGATGAAATACAGCTTGACCTCCACAGGATTATCACATGAAGTACTTACTGCTTGACTTGTGTAAGTCAGTGTCACTAGGAGTGCCACCAGGCCCTCTCACTCTGCTCTTCTCCAGTTTAAACGATGTGATGGTTTAAAGATCTTTATGCTTAAGAGCAATGGAAGTTTTGATTTGCTAACAGTTCTTCATTATAAATGACATTTAATGAAGTTGCACTTTAAAGAAATGTATGATTTTCCTGTCAAATCTGCTTTAAGAGGCTGTAATGAGTCTTTATGAGACAGAGATGACCTGGCAGAGAATTGTACCTTTTCCATTTTCCATTCAAATCCATGTTAGCTCAACATCCATCAAAATGTCTGTAGGTTGTTCACGTGTGTAAGCGTTGGGTTCCTCATCTTACTGTCTTGAGCATTAAAACTCACCAGCTGCTGCCATGAAGAAGTGGCATGAGAAGGAAATAGAGTAGGAAACAATTCTTTTAATTATAGAAAGTGTACTTCAAGATCAGAAGTATAAGCACTGTGAAAAGCCTCATTCCTGTTTTTCATTAGTAGGTGAAGAAACACAAATCTTCAGATTTGCCACAGTGGCACACTTGACTCAATCAGTTCTTTATTTAGCAGCAACATAATATTGTAGTAATTGTAATTCTTTTATAGGGGGAAAGATCAGTTTATTGTTGTAAATCTATGAATGTGATACTGTGTTTTCAGTGCAATATTGAGTATTGGTATTGTATCAATGTAGTAAATGTACCATAAATGAGTGCTTTCTCTCGTTTTTCAAATGATCAATTTCTCATTCACTTGCTAAAAATAATTGATGGAGCATTCATTGACTGCTTTTCTGTGTTTTGTACAGAGGAAGCCTTGGCAGCGGGCTGTGCCCTCTGCAGAGCAAATAGAAGGTGCACCTTGCCCTAAATAATTTGTAATGAAAAAGGCAAATATTGGCCATTGGTCACCACATACGCGTGGCACTGAGTCACTGCAGGAGTCAGTGCTGCGCTCGCCACACAGGAGTGACCTTGCTGAGTCTGGAGAGGGGAGGAAGCAGAGGCTGTGTAAAGAGGCAGTGGAGGGTGGCCTTGTTGTCCAGACAGGAAGGTGAGAAGCAGAGGGCTCAAATAATCAAGGTCAAGCCAGAAGTTGTTGGAAGAGCTGAGAATAGAACAGGAGCTGCTTTGCTTCCAGTCTCTACTTTGTTACAAGACTGTCTGTCATACTAGACCATTTACTTGCTAATTTGGGAAGCTTTTAATCAGCTTTTTTTGGAAAGTGAGGTTTATTTTTGTCTATCTGTTGAGAGAAGGGTACAGAATGACCGTTTTTTAGCGTACTCGCAGACCAACCCCATGTAATACTGAAGAAGAAGGGTAGAGAGAGCACTGGGGGCTCTCCAAGGCCTACTGGACAGTTGGGGTGCTGTGTGCAGGTTTCCCTGTGCCTACATTTCTAAATCCCAAAGCCCTTACTAGTCCGACAGTAGTTCTAAAGCTTTGTACATCAGTGTGTGCATCAGCATAGACATCCTCTGGACTTTCAGCTGTTGGTGAAACAGGCCCTATTACACAATGGCTTTTCTTTTGTCTGTTAATCAGCAAACAACCCAACTGGAAACTTGTTTCCCAATAATATTATAGTCTCTGAATTTCTGCTTGATACAAAGTAGTAATGAAACGAGGAACTTTGCCACTAATGGCTTAGGGATTGAATTGCCTGCCAAAGAGAACAAGGGATAAATAACCTGTTGCTAATGCTGCTGCCACCCTTCTGACGTTGTTGCTTAATCCTTTTGACGCACCAGGAAAAGGGGAGACTTACATGAAAAAGAAAAATGCGTTGCTTAACTGGGTTGCTGAGTGCTTCTGTGTATGACCCTGGGCCTGCCTCTGGCTCTTACCCCCCTGCACCCTCTCACAGTCGTCGTCCTCCTCTGTCCTTGGACCTGCGTCTGACTTGTGCCTCCTGAAGACCATCCAAAAAAATAAGTTGGTGCCAAAGATTTCTTGTACTTGCAATAAGCCCTCATGGTTTTTCTTTGTCAGGCTCTGCTCCTTTCCAGCATAATATGCTCTCGTAGAACTGTATTTTGCCTCCTTTTCTCCTTTGTTTTCTTTACTGTAGCCATCAGAGCTCTGCTCGTCTTTCGTTGTAGCCTCAGCCACACTCACGTGCCTGCTACTAGAAACTCCTAGGTGTGTTTTATATAAAACTTAATGGGTAAATGCTTTGTCACAATCCTGTGAAAAATGGCCTTTGCTGGCATAGATCACACCCCAGTGGCCCATTGATGATGTGAGCAACTGGTGAAGTTCTCTGTCTTTCCTGCCGAAAGTATGCAGTTAGGATTCATCTCCTTTTGAATTATATGAAAACAACAGCTCATGTTCATGGACTTGGACCTGTTCTACTGTGTCATCCATTTGTGAAGGAGATCAGCCTTCCCTTCCTTTTCTATAACAACTTGTCAAAAAGTAGTGCATTTGGAATGCTTTTGATGTATATATCCTGAAATGTTTTTTTCAGAACTTTGCATAGTTGAAACATATTTTTTTCTTAGAATAAAACCAGATATCCTAAGTGTAAAACGTAAATATATTTACCATCTGGAAAAATAGAACTAGTTTGGTTTCTATTTATACAATTTGCAAGAACTTCAAAGTTACTTACAGTTATTTTTCCATTCTTCTAATGTTTTTCCATTCACAGTTTTGAAAGCTGACTTTTTGGTAGTGCATGTTTTTGTATATTGGTAGTGTCAGACATATCTGCAATATCATTTAGTTTTATCCATTGGTTATATAACTTACTGACCTTAAAACTTTGGCTGATCCCTTTCAGATCAAGGAATCTATTGTTGGTGAAATAAGACGAGAAATAGTAAGTGGATTACTAGCAGCTGTATCACCCCAGAGCAGATCTGCAACTGCAAAACAAGATACACAGCCATGAAACTGGTACTACAGGTAATCTTTGGGGATCTGCAAGAACCAGATTTTATTTCTATTTTAATTGTATAAAATATCATTGCTCACTTAAACCTTGCTTTGTTTGCACTTTCCCCATGAAGTATAAGTGATCAAAATTGAAGTTCATTAAATACAGAGAATACTGATAATCCTGGATAGATTTGGAAAATCAACTGGTTTGTAGTTTGGCCCATTCTACTGTCAGCTTTCATAGAGTAGTCCTTGTTTTTTAGTTTCAGTGTGCTCTGTGATAACTTTTTATGTGAATGCATCATGCAAGAAGATTTCTGTAGTTTGCCTGCCTTAGATATGAATAGTATCAAAATACATACTTAAACATAACAAGCAGACTTCAAAAATCTAACTTAGGTCTTCATCTTCCTTTTTTTTCTCTAAGACTGGATGTAGTCGGAAGTGCTGTGGGATTCTGCTTTGGGCAGCACCCACTGCTGAAAGTGGCAAATTGGTTTTGCTCCAGGAGGTATTAAAGCTGCTGAGGATGGGCTGCTGTGTTCGGCGCTTGGTTCTCCGGTGTGGACCTTTCCTTGAGTTCGTCTGTAAGAACTTAGACACTTTAACATTACTTTCCTTAAAGCATCAGCAAAATGTGTCACTCTGAAAGGTTTTGTATTTATTTGTATGTCCCTTTGTAAATTTTTATGTAGCTAATTTCTTTGTCTAATGATGCATCATGAAACTTGAAGATTTCCAGACGTAACCAATTTATAAATAACACATATACATTCAACCTAGTTTTTTTTAAAAAAATAGAAAAAAAACCCCACAACAACCTCTCCCAAAACACTGACCTCTATGAGGTATTTATTGTGCAATAACTGATCCACTTTAAGAGCTTGAAATAACCAATAATGGTTTCCACTGCTGTTACTTAGTGCCACTTCAAAAGAAGGAAACAATCCTGTTGTAAAAATTGCTGTTAATTCTTGGGGCGGTTACTATTAGCAGAGTGGTAGAATGACATGAGGTTACTCTTAAAACTACTTAAAGTTCTGACACTGAAAGCCTTATCTTTGTGTAGAAGACAACTTTTAACTAATTTTATTTGCTTCCTTACTGTTTGCTCATCCCACTATAGGAAAG
The DNA here is from genome assembly GCA_013397775.1 of Eulacestoma nigropectus. NCBI lineage: Eukaryota > Metazoa > Chordata > Aves > Passeriformes > Eulacestoma > Eulacestoma nigropectus. Next base: position 121,424 of record VZTE01000618.1, read on the forward strand.
TGCCTTATTTAAGCACTGGGGTGGGTTTTTTTTGGTGTTGGCTACTCACAGTCATACCAAGAGAAGTTCTCTTCTGCTTCATATTAACCAAAATGCAATAAAAATACTATCTTCTGAAAGCAGTTAGGATTTGCAACTTGGAATGCATGAATGACCTTGCTTATATTATGGGGAAAATGGAAAAAATCTTTTTTCCTTCTCCATCCCTCACTGAGAGTATTTTCAGTCAGCCTGGTGAATATCCGATTGTTCCAATGGAGCAAATTGGAAGTCATTGGAGTTTTTATGTGGTCAAATAGACATTTAGTGGATATGTAATATCCCTTTTGGCTGTGCTTGAACTCCCTTTACTCCTTTGCCATCTACTAAAACTCTTTACACTATGTCAAGGTCTTTAATCAAAAATAGTTTCAAATATCACAATATTATATGAAAAAGTTTATAAAATTTTAAATTGTGTTAGGAAGACACACAAGGGCTGATTTCTTTTAAAAAGTGTATATTAAACCAATAAAATATTTATTTTGCCTATAATCTGTGTCAGTGTTTTGTATTGTGCATGGTTTACTCTTAAGCAAAACAAGTAAGATAGATTTGATGAAACAGTACACAGAATGGGGAACAGCAGGAAACTTCAGGACTTGGGTTTCCAAAAAGCTTTCAGATGTTCAGGGCACCCTGCAATGTTGGCACTTAAAACCACTCTCCTAAAGTTGTTGGCTTCTGTTGCTGCTCTAAGAAGTTGGTTGGTCTTGACCTCTCCTCAGAGTTTGTCCGTGTAAGTAGAGGCAGAACTTTTTTGAAAACCTTATTCTGCACGTTGAAAAGCTGAAATAGAATCTCTGGCAGCACTGACATGTGACAATCCGTACAAGTGGTAAGTTGCATAGATTTCTGCCTTGCTTTGCAGCTTGCATGAGCATGCAGCTCCATTCCAGAACACCACAGGAGATCAGCCAGCCAGACCCACGTGCCTGCAACCTTCCTTTGCAAATGCACAAACCCAAAACCTACTCAACCTGCTCCTCTTGTCCCCCAGACAGATCAATTAACACGCTTGACCACTAATGTGGGTCTTGTGCCTTTGTGCTGCTCAAAGCGACTTTTCAAGAAAGGTGGCAATTGCAGCTCTCAGGGAGTGATGGAGGAAAGCACTTGAGGAGGTGGTGGCAGTCAAGCAGGAGCTGCCAGCAGCATCTTCCTTGGAGGCAGCAGCCTGACTTCCTGTGGCTCTGCCAAGAAAAGTCACTTGTTGGTAACATCCCAGAGTATCTGAGGTACTTCATCTTGTAGCTTGTAAGAAGATTGGATCTCAGCAGTGCAAATCCTAGTGTTTAATATATCCTGAGAAATGAGAAATACTTCCAAATTTTCATCCAGCTGATGGAAGGCAGATTTCTGAGGTTTGGCCATAATTTATAATAAAGACATTTCAAAAGGACATTTCTAAAAACTCTGCTAAAACTAATGGATGTAAAAGAACCTGGTTTTCCATAATCTGGATAACAGATCTTTGCCATTCTAAAAGTCACTTCCAGCTAATATTTTCTGAGTGACATATATGTAGATACAGGAATGTCTATAAACTGCTTAAAAAAATTATTTTAGTGCATCTGTCATACAGGTTAAGCTGAGCTGGTATTAACTTCTATTGACAATTCTGTTTGTGCCTTAAAAACAGCCATCATTAATACTGGACACACACCTAACCTGGGTGACTTACACTAATGGTTTTCTGGGCATGTACAGTTTTTCTTTTGTGTAATGATTCAAACTGCTACTTTCCTTGCAAATTAGTGTTGTCTTTTTTTCTGCCAGCCTAGAATTCGATATTAATTATATGCAGATTAAGACAGCTTTATTAGTGGTTGATAGATATTGGTCAATCAAATTTGCAGTGAATAAAGCCAGACAGTACTGCCAGAGATATTTTGGATGCTTTTCTAAAGTTTGCTATGATAGTGACCTTTGTTGTTGCCAGTTGGCAGTAGGAGTAGCAGGAGAACCCACCTGATCAACGTGGCTTTAAAGAGTGGTAACGTTGGTGGAATTTTGGCTTTTTCAATTGTGGGTTGGTTCATATGGCACCAGACTTGCTGGAGCCAGATGGGGTTCACCTGGCCAAAAGGGAGCAAAGGATTCTAGCCCATGGGTCGGTAGTGCTGATTTGAGAGGGCTTTAAACTAGCTTGGAAGTGGGAGGGTGGTAAGACCAGGCTCACTAGAAATGGGCCTAGGGGCAGCATGCCAGTGCTGGGAGTGGAATCAATAGCCCAGCTGAAGTGCTTCTACACCAATGCGTGCAGTGTCAGTAGCAAACAGGAGGAGCTGGAAGCCACTGTGCAGCAGGAAAGCCATGACAGAGCCTCCCTGACAGAAATGTGCTGGGATGACTCGCGTGACTGGAGTGCTGCAATGATGGTTATAAGCTCTTCAGAAGGGACAGGCGAGGAAGCAGAGGCAGCAGGGTGGATAGGTACATTAGGGAGTGTTTATTCTGTGCAGAGCCAAGGATAGTAATGATATGGTTGAGTGCCTGTGGGTGAGAATTGGGGGGAAGGCCAGCAAGGCAAAAATCCTGGTGGGAGTCTGTTGCGGACCACCCAACCAGGATGAGGCAGCAGATGAACTATTCGATAAGTGCCTGGCTGATGTTTCACGATCGTTGGCCCATGTTCTTGTGGGAGGCTTTAACTTGCCAGATGTCTGCTGGAAGTTCCACACAGAAGAGAGGAGGCAGTCTAGAAGGTTACTGGAGTGTGTGGAAGAGAACTTCCTGACACAGCTGGTAAGTAAGGCTACCGGGTGGTGCCCCACTAGATCTGTTTGTGAACAAAGAAGGGCTGGTGGGAGATGCTGTGCTCAAGACAGCCTTCAACCACAGAACCATGAAATGATAGTTTCTGATTCTTGGTGAAGTAAGGAGAGGGATCAACACAACCTCTACCTTGAACTTCTAGAGGGCAGACTTTGGCCTGTTCAGGACACTGGTTTGGAGAGGCCCTTGGGAAACGGTCCTTACTAAGAACTGTTAAGGGGTCCAGCAAGGCTGGACATACAAAGGTGCAGGAGCAGGCCATCCCCATGTGCTGAAAGAAGAGCTGGTGGGGAAGAAGACTGGCCTGGCTGAACAGGGAGCTTTCACAGGAACTCAGGACAAAAGAGAGACTGGAAGGAGCAGGCAACTCAGGAAGAGCACAAGGATGTCATTAGGTCATGTAGAAAAAAAGTTATAAGGCAAAAAGCTCAGCTAGAACTCAATCTGGCCACTGCTGTGAAAGATACTAAAAAGTGGTTTTACAAGTACATTAACAACAAGAGGCAGAATGAGGAAAAGCTCCATCATTTATTGGACATGGCAGGTAATGTTTTCACCAAGGATGAAGAAAAGGCTGAGGTACTTAATGCCTTCTTTCCCTCAGCCTTTAACAGACAGACTAGTTATCCTCTGGGCAATCAGCCCCTGAGCTGGTAGAGAGGGATGGGAAGCAGATTAGGCCCCGTGCAATCCAGGAGGTAATATTCAGTGACCTGGTGTGCCATTTAAACACAAGTCTGTAGGGCTAGATGGGATTCACTTGAGGGTACTGAGGGCGCGGGCAGAAGAGCTTGCCAAGCCACCCTCCATCATTTGTCAATGTGGAAGTTCATTTCTTGGTTTATCTTCTACATGTTCTATATTTTAACTTTTGTTTGAAAAAATTACGGTTACAACTAAATTTTATATTTCAGTTGTTTAATTCAGTGGTATAGTCAGTCAACTTTTGCATTAAAGATTTAATATGGAAATAACATAAAACAATTTTATTCCAAAGGCTATATACACTACACACTTCTGTTTATTGAAAGATGTATTAGATTTACTCTATTCTTGGTAAGGAAGCAAATTGTAGCATTTCTTCCTGCTGAAATCCCCTCCTAAAACCAGTACCAGAGTTTTGGTTTCTGCACTATTGAACTGTAGTCCATATTAGGCAAGAATCTTTCAGCTGTCTAGTCAGGTCATGTCCCATTAATCCAGCTCATATCCTATGTTTTGGATGTGTGTATTCTACTGATGGTAGTGGATAGGATCTAGCAGTAAATGTTTGTACATTACTTCCAAGTGTGGAGAGCTGTGAGTTTCAGAGGAAGACTGGAATAGACAGTGTAAGTTCTTGTGTGCTCAGATAAAGTAACTTTAAACTGATTCTGATTAAAACTGTACTGCTGAGGAATGATTTTCTTAACTGAAGAGCTTGTATAAATAGAAATAGTTGTATCTTTTTACTTATCTAGGCTTTATGTATCCACATATATAGTTAGTATGTAAACAAGTCCAAACCTGATATTCTATGGATAAGAACTGGCGATGGAAATTTGGGTTAGGCTGTTACCAGGCCAACAGCTCTCACTGAATGTCCCACTGACTCTGTCACTGCTCAGAAAGACTTTCTGTTCTTCTCCTTGACTTGCCTGTGGCAGCGCTTGGTACTCATGAGACAGATGAGATCTGCTCTACATTCTCCCACCCTTGCAGATTTTAAATTCTTTGCATTTTCTATATATAAATAGGAGACTGTGTTTCCAGCAGCTCAGTGGGAGTCACCCTGTTTGCAATGCTGTTTTGAAAGGAAAATTTCAGTGTCATTTTGAGAATGTAATTTTTTATTCTTGGAAGGTTTCTATCTGATTTTAGCACCTATGAGCGAGGCACGGTGCAGAGCCCCAAGAGGAAAACCTGTCCATGAACAGGCATGATGTGCACAGCAAAGACCATGTCCAGTGTTCATGCATACTCCCTCTCTTTCTGCTCATGGCCAACACCAAGAGCCGTGAAGCTGATGCCTCTGTCCAGGCAAAGGCAGGGAAGAAGCTCTTAGTCAGTTTGTTAGAAAAAGGCATAAGGAAGGGGTACACTGAGGCCCTTTTGGCTGTAGCAGAAAGCCAATGTGCTCTGCAGTGTTTCTCCCTCTTGATGCTGCTGGGGCTGCCCAGCAATGTGCTGAGGACATGTTGCTGTGAGGAGAGGTGTCAGCTGGAGAGCCCAAGGAAAGCACAAATCAACATATCGTTGTTAAATCACTCACATACCAGTGGCTACAGTGGGGATTAAAGTTGTGTCTGAGACACACTGGAAGAATTGCCGCTTCCAAGCTGAGCCCTTGCTCTGCAAAGGCAGCCTGTTGGATCAAGGTACTGTGACAGTGCTTCTCTGCATCTGCACTGGTGAATTTAGGAGACAAAGCCTTAAACAGATTTGTTTTACGATGAGCTCCAACTCTCCTCTCCTCTCAAGAGTGATGCTGCAGTATTCTCTGACCACACTAGAGTAGCTGAGGCAGATCACAGCCACAATAAAAATTGTGCAAAGAGAGTGCAGAACAGACACCCTTGAATTCTCATCCCAGCAGCCTTATCTTTGGCTGGAAATGAGATATAAACCTTTCCTAAGACACCAGGGGAAATAGCTCAAGCAGGAACTATGCCATGAGTGCTTCCATAGCTCATCCCTACAGCAGGATATTTTAAAAGGCAGTGCTTCATACCAGAACATAGCAAATGACATAGGAAGGAAAGATATTGGACAGTTTTTATTATTTTTAATTCCATTATAGTTTTAGCTGAATCATGAAGGCATCTGAAACTGAAATTGTGGGGAGTGCACTAAAAACAGAAGATGAGCTATAAGGATGTGTCAGTACTTAAATGTGTTTCAGCTCTTCCCCAGACTGTGATGCAGTCTATAGAAAATGCCAGCACACTTTGCCTGGAGACTTCTAATGCTGCAAATTGGAGTAAGAGGGAGCCAAGGTAGGAATCTTGAAATGCTATATCTGAGTGCTCTCTCAGTATGCCTCTTATACTATTTTAAAAATACTGTTATTGTATTAGTGCATGTGGAGACTGTTGGGCAGCCAGCTCCAAATAGGCACAGTGAGAAAAGCTGGAGGAAAATACTTCCACGCCACATCATTGGGGGCCTCTCTCCCAGGCATAGCAGCCCCATTAAGCATTTGTCCTCGTGTCTTGTTCTGTCCTGTTCTCTGTCTCCCTTCGGAAGCTGCCAAAAAGTGGTTTCTTGGGTTTTTTTTTGTAAGGTTGTTGAGCTTTTTTCTTATATACCGTTGATAAAAATGCATTTGAGACACAATTCCTGTAGACAGCAATGTCCAGAAATCTAGAGGTGAAACGCTCTGCTATAATCCTTTGAGCAATTAATATTTTTAAAAAAAATTACTATCTGAATATGTTTTTTTCAAATTACTTTATCATTAACATAAGAAATTTTAAGCCTTTGCAATGATAATTGTAGCTCTTGTAATCGGTAACATATACTAGAATTGCGATTGTACAATTTAATGCATGAAGTTTCAAAGACAGCTAGAATAGATATTTTATGGCAAACAGGTTTTTTCTAGAGAAACTTAATATTTAAAATGTACCATTTATTAATGCGTATAGTAGCAACGCATCTGGAAAACATTTTTCTCACATTATCTGGGACTGCAAAAACAAATATTATTTTCTCCCAAGTATGAAAATATAAGAGGAAAGCCACAACTTCGGATCCCCATGTATGTCCTCCCCCGGGGTAACCCTCTGGGTGTCTATTTACCCCTGGTATGTCTGAAGCTGTCATTGACAATAATGGCACACCTGTGCATGAAGGACTTGTGAAATTGGGTAATTAGACTGTTCTGAAAACAACTCACTAATTGTCCTGGTGAAATCAGTGTGCCTCTCTCACTTCAGTGTCTTAGACTTAGTTGTGCCAGCAATTGCTGCAATTGCACTCCAGCTCTAATTGTGGAAGTCTATAAAGCAAATTATGTTTTGTCTTTGTAGGAATAGTAAAGGGTTAAAAATGGTCATATGAACACTGAATATCAGTGTTCTGTGCATCTCTTTCATTTTTTGTGGTATATGAAACTAAGCATTCACTTAAGCACCGAAAATATTCAAGACTCAGACTGAGAGGGCCCAGAATAACCTGACCTCAGGCCCTGCTTCAAGCAGCTGGTGGGACCAAGTATCTCCAGAAGGCCCTCACCAAGCAGACTTTTCTATGATTCAAAAGTCTAAGTTAATGTCCCCTAAACTATCACAAGAAATCGAACAGGAAAGTTGCCAGCTACTAGCTGTCAGCTGGAAGCCACTATGGTTCACAGCAGTTATGATTTGGATGAGGAGGGGAATTTTGGCCCTCACTGAGAGTTATTTTTGATCATTGAGCCAACTGGATCGTTAACTTTTAGTGTATCCTCACCTCCTGAGCTTTATCAGATCCTTCATAAACCAGCTAGCTTGTATGCTTGCCTCTGGTCAGAAACAGCCTGGTGTTCCGATAATGTGTCACAGTTTTAATTTGTAAAAATCAAAGCCAAACAAGTTTTTAATCTCTGGCTTGCTGGTTTGTTCTGTGTGTACGGCCAGTGCATTGTTCTCATCCACAACCCTCGCTCCTTCCCTGCCTCCTCCACTGGCACAGATGGGAAAGTGCTCAGTGACTCAATAAGCTTATGGTGAGCTGTGAAAATCCTTAGTGCTCTCAGTGGCCTGAACAAAAAATGTTTTCAAATTCCTCTGAGTTTTGAAAAGAGGTAGGTTGTCAGTGGTTGCTGGGTATTGTTTCACACACTTCTTTTGCATTTACATGAAATGACAAGTGAAAATCAATTATATTCACAAAAGAGTACTATTGATATGATTGACCAAATTATTTTCCTGGTCTTGGAATGAGACACAGATTTTGTAGCCTTAAGTAGGATTTAACCTCTGAATTTTAGTCATCCAAAAGTGATTTAACTAGTCTGAATCATCTTTCCTTTTTCTAGAGTTAATGGAGAGAAAATGTAATCTTGAGTAAACACTATGTCCCACTTAACTCGGATAGAATGAGATGCCCATTGATGTGCTTAGCATGAGGGAGCCCAGCGAGCTGGCTCAAACACGGGTGTTCTCAGTATCTGGAGTCACATGAAATGGAGCCCACCAAAAGAAATCAAAGTCTAAATCTGCAAACAAGGCCTAAGGTGCATACCCACCAGAGAAGCTTCATGAAATTGTGGGCAACTCTGTAGCATCACCACCAAAAATCTTCCTGTAAGATTTAGGAGAGTCTAAAACTGTAAGTTTTAAAAAATATTTGAAAGAGCAAAGGCAATTGATATGTGAAAAGAGGAGAGCAGTTCTGGCACACTGTAACAGAGATCGAATAATTGCATCCACCCCTTCTGCTACCTCCACCCCCAAAATCTGAAAACTTCCTGATTTGTGTTCATCAATAATTAAGAGCCCATCAGCAATACTCAGAGGGAGCTTGCATTGCACTTCTGAGCAGCCAGTCAGTAATATACAGTGGAGAGATCCTCTTTTTCAAATCCCAAGGCTCCAGGCCATGCAATGCTAGTATTGCATTTTCAATTAGCTTCTGAGTGAATGCTTGGCATATGTAGAAGTGAGCCGGTACACAATTAGCTTATTGTTCCTTTCAGCTTTCTGCTGAGAGGATCTGAAGGGCTGTTGAAGAGAGGGGAGAGAGGAAAAAAAAAAAGAAAATAGCCAAGCCAGTGGCATCTCTGTGGATGTGGAATAAGGGAGTTGCTCAGCTCGCGCAGATTCCCGTGCTAAGTCGGGAGTTACAGCTGTTACTGCGGAGCTCTCAGCCTGGCTGTGGGGACGGCGCCGGGGCAGAGGCACAGACCCAGTCTCAGGCTCCAGGCTCTTCTCTCGTCTGACTCACCTCAGCACCACGATGGAGCCCAACAGCCCCAAAAAAATACAGTTTGCTGTGCCCCTGTTTCAGAGCCAAATAGATCCTGAGGCAGCTGAGCAGGTAAGGAAGATGAGTTTCCTTCACTGCTTTGAGGGAAAGGGGTAGGAATGGGGCAAGATGTGGGTAAGAACAAGTGATAATTGTGGCTTAAAGGCTTTTCTAGCTTATCTAAGTGAAACTGTAGATTATATACTCTGGAGGTTATAGCAATGTTGGATATACCTAGAGGGAGAAGGATAGGTCCGCTATCCCGAGTAAGGCTGCTTCACCTTGGGTAGGTTTATTAGTGTGTATTTGTTGTGCTTTTTCTGTAACAGTACTGGTACCCTAATGCTTACACTTCACATCAATATACTCAATGAATATATTCTCAACAGATCAACACAAGTATCTTATATGTAATAAAGCAAACACAGATTTGATAATGGGTACCTAATGGAAATATTGGGAAGAAAACATCTCATTTACCATTTGTTTTAACATGAGAAAATACAATTAATGTTTTGCACAACAGTCACTTCAGTTACTTCCTGTATTTCTCATGGTTTTGTACAGTCTTTATGTAATTTCTACAGTGTTTTACATGTCTGAAAAATACATACATATGGAAATATGCCTTACTTATGTCCTTGTTGGAATAATGTGTGTGCTATTTTAGGTTTTAACTCACTCCCAAAAGATACACATAATTTTATATATATATATATATATACACTGTACTGATTATATATGTCAGTACTGACATGTAAAGAGGAAAAGATATGTATTACTGTGTACAGATACGTGTAGATGTGCATAAAAAAGGTCACAGGGAGTCTCATGAGAAAACTGGATAAATCTTAATTAGGTGACCCAGTATACTTCTCTCAGTGCAAGTCCTTCTCAACATTTGCTTCTATTTGGGTACGTCTCATTTTAGATGATGCCAGGGGAATATTATAACCTTGACAGTTCCATACCATTAGCTATGAAATTATTTGCACCTTTAGGACAGGTATCTGGTTTCCTGAATATTCTGATGTCATGTATCTTAAAAGGCAGATACCTTCGCTGAAAAAGATGAGTTGTGAGTGACCATTGAATGCGAAATATTAGAAGGGTGCAGAAAAGAATTGCTGCAGGTCCTCATTTTGTCCATAGGCACTTCTGAGCTGCGAAGTGTCTGTACCTTACAGAAGAGTTCTGCAATGAATTCAAGCAGAATGTGTTCTGGTATTTTTCTGAAATCTGTGAGAACCATAGGATTAGGACTTCCTGGAATTCCCATGGCTTTTGAAATGCTGTATCCCATTTTCTGCCCAGTATTTATGGGCAGTCCTTCTTTTTGTGTGTGTGTTGTGAGTTTGATTCCAAGTGCTATACAGTTTCACTGTGGGTGTGTGATGAAATTAAAATAGTAAATTCTACAGTCAGCGACAGTTACACTAATCTGGAATAAACCCATTAACCCTGATGATGTAATTTTCCATTTACACCTCTGAAAGCAAAATTCGAACCCAGCTAAATACAGATGTTGGCTCAGCAAATAAAAAAGAACAAACACACTGACATTGAGGTTTTGTGTCAGAATGGTTTCTAGCTTAAATGCTCCTGGTCCCTCTCTTAAATTCAATAGAATATCAAGCCTGGAGGCTTTAGTGAAGCACCACAAAGCTTTCAATGCAAATGTCTGCTTTATAGGAGGGTAGTCCAATACCATGCATTTCAGCCACTGCTAATGGAACAAAAGTAGTTACCCAGATAAACTCTGAAGAACTCTATCCAATTCAGGACTATATACTGGTATGTAAAATCTGCTGTATTGGAAATACTCTTTTTAAACTCTTAAATACTGGAGTATTTTTAGTTAAAGAACAGTAGTAACACATCTGACCCCAGTTTAGAAATATAAGTTCATTGGAAGGCATGCCTGCGATATCAACTCTGAAATGCACTTGCAAAGTATTAATTATTACTTGTGAGAGCTATGGCAGTACTAGGTATTTGCACATACAAGCTCACAAACGACTGTAATCATCTTTCTGATGCAAAGCTAAATGTCAATATTTTAAGATATGACTGATATTTTTCAGCGACACATATCCAAAAACTTAAGCCAAGATTATTACAAATCCTAAAGGTATTTTGGACAGCTCCCCCTGTGCCTTTTTTCTCCCAGAACAAGCAGCAGCATGACCCTGATTGCTGTCAGACCAGACAAGCTGTCAGTAAGACAGTGAAGTGCTGCTGTATTTTAAATAGTTTCCTTTTTAACTTTGTCTGGTCTACATTCAGGAGGACACCAGGCAGATTTTTTGCTTTGCTTTGTGTGTGTGGCAATTGATGGGCCCTAATGACTCTCCTTGGTTTGTATCTGTTACAGATCAGGAAAAGAAGGCCTACGCCAGCATCGCTCGTCATCATGAATGAACACATGCCCCCAGGTAAGTGCCAACATACCTTCTAAACCACTGAACTTGTATACACAGGATTGGCTGCAAACTGGTTTGATTAACTACGTGATTTTAAAAATCCAGCATTAATTTTGTAGCACTAAATATCAAATAATGAATCTTAGGACTGTTTGGAGTAAACCCCAGGAACATAGGTAATTTCTGGCCTTCAGATGATGTCATTGATTTCAAAACTTTATCCTCTATGTAAATCTTGGTTATAGGTACAAGGAGAATTAATGCGACCTAGATCCAGTGCTTTCATCCACAAACGTTCTTTCCCTGGGTGGAGACTTCGGAGACCCATGAAGTCCGATCTCTAGAGATACCAGGCTGGTTCCGGGGCTAATTCAACCCAAGGAGTTGCTTCTACAAAACAGATTCTCTTCTAGTTTTCTGATAAAACATACAGTGTGTGTTTTCATTATTCCTATTCAACTGTGAATACATTATCTTCATCCAAGACTCCCCACAGAAGATTTTCTGTGGGATGGCATGATTTGAGGCTGCGACATACTTTGTCATATAAATATGACTTCAGAAAGGTTCTTTAATAAGCTGTTTAGGGAGTGTTATAAACAAAAAACTCCACAAAAAGGGGAAAATCCTCAACACTTAATCCCTTGGAAGACAGTGCCTCCTCTACATCAAACTTGTCCTTTGTTGTGGTCTGCAACATTTTTTTCCTGCCATATCTCTTAGTCACCTGAATCTTTTTTTAAAATCTTTTTGGAGAGTAGCTTTCTGTCCTGAATTTCAGGTAGTTCAGCTCTCAAAAACAGTGCATGGAAGATCTGCCTTGGACTGACTTTCTTTACCTTAATGGAATCTACACTGTCTGTGTTGTTAGGACTTAATTTAAAGCAAATTCACCCTGACTGTTAATCTCTTTTGCAATTCATTTTGTACTCTTTGTACTGTCATATTTCCTTTTATAAACAGATACTTGGTACAATACCAAATCAAAACCAAACAAAGAATAAGAACTCTTTAATTTACAGGAAATGTTACTGTAAACAAAGTGGTACATGTCTGTTATCACCTTTCCTGCAATGTTCGTAATAAGTCTTTAAATAAATCATTTTTATTATGAGTCAGGATTGCTGCAAGTTTCAGCCAACTTCCATATAAGCCCATGAGTTAGTATTTGTCTTCACTTATTTAGATTTGTTTATTTAGATATTATTTGTTCTTTCTAGATACTGGGAACTAATATTAATGAATTTATTATTAAATAATAAATGTCCTGGTTTTAAATTTTACTTTAAGTTGGACGAAAATAAAAACTTTAAAAGCAGCTTCATTTTCCTGCCCTTCACCATGAAGTTCATGCATGAGGTTCATGCAGATTTCCATAGGGTGTCACTTGCTTATTATGGGCAAGTGTTTTGAACAGGGTGTGTGCAGGTAGCTGTGTAAACCTGCTGAATTCAAGGACTGTAAAGCCAAGTTGGAAAGGCAGACAATAGGTTTAAAATGGAAGTGCAAATACTAAAAAAAGCCCTTGTGGTCTTCATCTAGCAAGGTGCTGCACAGCTTCTGAGATTGTTGAGTCAGCTAGTCCTGGGGCCTCTTGAAACTTTGCTGATTAAACCCCAAAATGCTGATCACTTACTGGATTCTGAATAGAGTTCAGTGGGATGCTGAGTACAATTTTTCTCCAAAAATAGTAAATTCATCACTGCAAACGGATGCAGTTAATTAAAAAAAAAAAAAAAAAGAAAGAAAAAAAATAATGGTAAGGATGCTAACTTGACACTCCAACAAATTGCTTTAGAAGTGCGATTCCCTAGATCAGTGGGGAGACTGAGCAGCAGAGAATTCCAGTGATACTGTCAAGGCCACCATTTTTTATTAGAGCTGGGCTAAACAAGAGTCTTGTCCCTTGAATCTTACCCACTGGAGTATTCCACTTCCTTTATTAGGAGCAAGGAGCTAGTGAAGGATACGCTTGCAAGAGTTTGAAATGTGTCTCCTAATGCAATTCTAAATGTTTGGATGCCCCTGCAAAGTTTACTCAAATTATCTAAACTTCTCTTTTTTAGAAAAACAGAGACAGGCATACTGTACAAATCAGACTTTTCTGTAGCCTTCTGTTACAGCTGCTTCTGATTGCAGGGAAAAAAACTAGCATTTTTGTGGTATTCTGGTGTTCTGGATGCAGACCCGTCTGGAAACCAGAAGGCAATAAAATGTGCTTGGACATTTCAGAACTTCATAATAAATTCGGCTTGAGTTGTTCTGTAAAAAGATCTAAAAGTTGTTTTTTACTAAGTCTTCTCATCCGTCCCTGATGCCTGTTAGAGCTTTGACAGGGATATGTCTTCACCTATTTAGGTCAGGTGAATTGTGCTATAAAGTGAAGATGGAATATCTACTAAGGCTAAGTCATTTTAAATCAGTGACAGCTACTCAAAAACTATAAGAAGAGTCTGCCTGACTTCCTTGCTTCCAAGGAGACAGTGTTAGACCACACTGAATGATTTAAAGGCAGGTGATAAATGTGACTACAGGAGCTCACATCCGGCCTGTAGCACGTTGACTGTCACATTTCCTCATGCTCACTCTGACTGGCATAGTATGTAATTGCAACCACAGTCAACAAAAGAGAAATTTGAATTGCAGCAGCAACAGTAATTGAAGTGGACAATATGAGCTTGTGAAGCAACACAGCAATGAATAAACCCTTAACTCTATCTGAAAGTTCTCTGTAATGTGCTCTTAGATGGGTTATGTCACATCTGAGCAGAGAAACTAGCTCTAGCAAACTGAGACTTGAGTTATGAAGTTGCTTAAATCTATTGTGCTTTGCTTGCCATCACTGGAGCTATATTTTCTGAGCATCTGATGTTTGATGTCATCATATCTAGTCAGTTTTACTTTTCTTTGAAATTATAAGACCCTTTTACTATCTGTGAAGGCAAAGACAAGTATAAAGTGACAGAAATACACAAATGGGCAGCATCTCATCCTGTGAGGATGGTGCATGGGTTAAAGGGGTAACCCACTCACATCCTGCTATAGCCACAGTTGCTCTATGTCTGCCTTCTATAAAAGGAACGTAAGCACATTCTTAAAGACATATTTAACTATTACACTACACAAGAGTTTAATCCAAAAATTGTTAAAGCTCTCCTGCTTCCTTTTACCCTTACAATATCATTGAAGTCAACAGAAACTGAGTATCACCATCACAACCTTTTCTGTGTATGCACAAGCTCCCGTCTCCTTAGCCAGTATAGCAGAAAATATAGGAATATCAATTCTTATTATCTGAAATAAAAGTCTGAGCATGCTTTAAACTAGCAGAATATCAGAATGCAACAGCTCAAGAAAAAGCTAGTAGCAAAGTAGAGAACTGACAGCTGAGGGAAGAAAGCACATCAGACCACAACTCAGGTTTAATACCATTAGGGCTTGCTTTGATCAGAAAAAAATGCCAGCATTCCTGTACAGACTGGTTTTGTCACAAAGCCAACACATCAAACAGTCTGGCTGGCAAAGGCTCTTCAACTTATGTCAAAGTGTTCAGTCTTCTTGAAGCATTAGAATATGGGTAAACATTAGGATAAACTTCTGTGTATCTAAATTTTCTATGTGTTTTCTACTTCCAACTCCCCTTTCTGCTTTATTGCCTGTTTTGACTTCCTTGCTTGTAATGTAAATGTTACTCAGTGTTTGGAAATAGAGCTGCCTTTTTGTGCTTCACAAATCTCATTTCAAAGCAGGAGGGGTATATTTTCACTGCAAAAGCAATATAAAACGTATCTTCCCAGGACAACACAATACTTCTGAGCTTACTGAATGCTGGAAATCATAACTTGAAGAAAAGCAACCTGTACCTGTCTCTAGACAAGGAAGGTGCTTACAGCTTGTATTTGGGCATTAGCAGTTTTGCTTTCTCCCTCCTAGCTGATTTTTGGTTACCCATGCCTTTCAGCTTACTGTCACTTCCCCAGAGCTCTGCTGAGATGCCTCATGGGCAGTCTCAGTATTTAGTGCAGGAGCAAACAACACAGCCAGGTGGGTGGTGGGAGGAAAATCTGTCCTTGCACCTTTGTCAATTCCATGACAACCCAAAGTAGTTGAGGTTTTTATGCTAAATTGGTTTTAGACACTCCTGGACTTTCCCTGCACCACAAATCTCATTACCACAGACAGATGTGCTTTTCTGCTGATGCAAACTGTACCAGCACCACATTCTTGATGGGATTAGTGTGAGTCGCTCTGCCCAGCGTTAATGTTTGTGACTAATATTAGCTGGATCATGTGTCTAGGTGAATGAATATGTTTGGGTTTAGATCTAATGATCACTATTTCTTCCAAGACAAAATAAACTGAGATCAAAAAAAGACCTACTTAGTAGGAGGCAGGTGTTGCTGGCCATTGTCAAGCAGTTCTGCTCTACTTTCTCAGGGAAAAAATCTCAGCAGAAAACTCTTGGTCTCAGAGTTCATGGAAACTGATATGTTTTTCAAAAGACTGAGATTCTGGTAGGACATACTGCTTAGTTTCGTCCAAGAACTAGAGAGTGAGTAAGCCAAATAGCAGCTGTTTTCAATTGCAAATTTAGGCTTCTAATGTAGTAACAGAGCATTCAGAAAAGCAGTATGTTAATAAAACCTGTCATTAACTAGTCAAACTCGTTGGTCTTTCTATATGCTAAATGTATACGCCATTTAAGTGTTCTATCTCTTCTTATATCACTCCAGGAGTCTGTGGAGGTATTTCAATAAGCAATGAAAAACATTTGTGTCCCCTCACACCAGAGGACTGCTGTAGCACAATGTACCTTACCAATGGCACCGGGATGTTCAGAGATCAGGCACTTCTTGTCAGGGCAGTAAGGGCCTTTGTGTTCTTTCAGCCTGTGCTGGAAAGGACTGTCTGACACAGTGAAACAATGAAATGTATAAAGTAAACATTGAATAAGACCTGCCAGGTGACAGGGAGTCCTGGACAGAGATGAAAATGTCTGTGCTTGAAAATATCTCTCTGTTTGCAGGCTGATGTGTGACTGCAAATGTTCAGTGGCAAACAGCATCCTTTTTTCTTACCTATGTGCACTATGCTGACATGCTCTTTTATTTAGGTTACTCTGAATTTATTCTGCAGTTCAAGATCACAGATGTCCCTGGGACAAGGCCCAGCAAAAGTTCCTCACACATATGCATTATAAATACAGACTCCATGAAAATGAAAAGGAAAGCTCAAAGACTTAAAAAAAAAAAAAA